>JANHFP010003837.1:135272-147179 GCA_032468135.1 Calamaria suluensis | reverse complement strand
TGGCTTTAGGCAGTGAAGCTGTTACACGGGATGATGGATGTTACAAAGGGGATCCCTCCTGGTTTCACAGGTAAGAATACGTTTGTTGTTTCCATTTTCAAACGAAAACTAAAGGTGCATGGAAAACAATTGTGCTTTTGTTTAATGAAAAGCAAACCCTAGACAGAAGAGAAATGTCTTTTTAAAAGCAAGACACCTTATTGTTGGCCCTTTTCAGCTGTTAATTAAAGAGCTAATGTTCTCTTTAGAACAGATATTCAAAAATGTTCCATTTAGAATAATGAATTATGTTGATGCAGAATTGTCTACCCAGCAGTGCATAAATTTCTTCGCTTACTGACCTAGAGCAGGCGTGTGAAACTTGATTTAATTGTGGGCCACATCAGGGTTGTGTTTGACCTTGGGGGCCTGGAGGCGGGCATAGCCAAGAGATGGGCATGGCTAGCGTGATGTCACTCATGTCAGCGACACCCATGGTGTCCCAAACGCTTTGCCAGCTGTGTTTTTGGCTGCGTCGGACTCCTGCAACCCTTTACAGTGAAAACGGAGCTTGGGAGTGCCTCCTGCAGTCCTTCCGAGCTCCGTTTTATACTGCAATGGCGTCCTGCAACCCTCTGCAAGCGATAATGGAGCTCAGGAGGGTCGCACACAGTCCTTCCAAGCTATGTTTTTGCTGGCAGAGGCACCGCAGGCTGGTCCTTCACTGTTTCCAAGGTGGCCCCATGGCCCAGGTCTAAGCACCTCATGGACTAGATTCCGGGCCCGGGCCTTGAGTTTGACACCCCTGACCTAGAGCTATTGAAAATGAAAAGCACAGAATCCCACTCTTTCCAGACAGGAAATATTTAAACCTTTAGTATAAATTCTAATAGCATACACAACTTTTAAAAAAGGGAAAAGAACAAAAGTATCCCAAATCCTTCCCTATTCCAAGTATGCGGTTTTTATTTTTTAAAAAAGGTAAAGGAATCTCTGCAGTTTTGATTTGCTAGTCATTGCTGACTATAGGGGGCAGTGCTCATCTCAGTTTCAAGGCCATTGAGCCAGCACTGTCTGAAGACATTTCTGTGATCATGTGTCCAGCATAACATCACAGAGTGCTGTTACCTTATCACCAAGGTGGTACCTATTTATCTAAGTGCATTTACTTGCTGTCAAACTGCTAGGTTGGCAGCAGTTGGGGAGAGCATGGAAGCTCACCCCATCACATGGTACTCAAGTCTCGAACCTGGGCTGCCAGCTTTCCAGTTGACAAGCCTAGCATCTTAACTGCTGAGCCATCGCGTCACCCTCAAGTATGTGATCAAATATGTGATATGGCCCCATATATGTTGCCTTTTTCAACATTGGAGTTATAACAAGATATTGTATAGATCTTATAATACAGTTGGAATGGACCTTGGAAGCCTTCTAGTCCAACCCCCTGCCCAGGCAGGAAACCGTACACCACTTCAGACAAATGGTTAGCCAACATTTTCTTAAAAACTTCCAGTGTTGGAGCATTGACAAATTCAGGAGGCAAGTTACTCCACTGATTAATTGTTCTGTCAGGAAATTTTTCCTTAGTTCTAAGTTGCTTCTCTCATTGATTAGTTTCCACCCATTGATTAGTTTCCACCCTTCTTGTCCTGCCCTCTGGTGCTTTGGTGGATAGCCTGACTCCCTCTTTTTTGTGGCAGCCGCTGAGATATTGGAACACTGCTATCATGTCTCCCATGGTCCTTCTTTTAATTAAACTAGACATACTCTTCCCTGACAATGCAGAACTCAGCCTTTTCATCTTTAAAACATTGGGTGAGCCCCCTGCTATCCAATGCTTGCCCATCCTGTTATATAATTTGTGTATCAAGAAGCCTTCTCTTGTTTGTGTAGACAGGATAGTATGTCTTACTTAATGTATTTGAGTCATTCTTTCTAGCAATGACTCAGATGTCTGAGGCAGCAAATGTCCAAGCCTTAACAGAAATATGAAACATAATTTGCAATTCATTACACTCTGATGAGACAGTTCTGAAAGTATACTTCCTCATGAAGCTCTACTTCATGATTGTTGATAAATGAACATATATCTAAGAAGGCTGCCTAACAGTTCTGAAGCAATTTTCCCAAGCTGATATTTGATACATTTTTGTAACATCAACCTCAAGAGAAATAGTGCTTAATCTTGCACGGTCTTGTCTAAATAAAGCAGAACATCTACTTAAGTGTTTTTCTGGATGGAGGCCAGATAACATAAAACCATCACTACAAGAAAGTGGCTGAATGATTTGCTATTTGATAACAATATTTCTACTCTTTCTCAAATATGGCTTATCTATATGTAGCAAAATCCCAGGTGGATTTCATTTTCTGATATTGAGGTGTTGAATGAGGTTATTCCAATACAGAAGTTAGTAGTATCCATCCAGTATAAATCCTTAATTGGGAATATTTTAAAAATATTTTTAAAATTGTTTTGAATGAAGCCATGGCGCCTACTAGGTTCCAAGAGGGAACTGTATTGTTTGTTGGATGCTGATGAACACTTTTCCTAAAATGTCACTGTAATTAATGCTACTTTCAACATGCTGTATTTGCTGAGATGCTTTCTATTCCTTATGTTTAATATTTTTGGAAGGAAAAGAAATGCAAAGTAATGCAGTTTTTTTCAGAGTCCTAACTATTCTTTTTTTCCCCCAAGGATAGAGTAGAATTTTAGAAGTCCTTTACATATATGATATCCATATTTCAAGCCCCTGACCTCCCAAACCCCTCAAAGAGATCCCTAGGGCCCTTAGGACTTAATGGCTTCCATTATCTTATGACACACCTACAGCTCCAGAAGGGGGAATTCATTGTTAGAAACCTCTTCTTGTTTTCCAAAACCACTCATTATCTTAAAACCAGGACAGTACTAACATTACACTGTAGAAAAACACTGGGGCTGTGGAGTCAATCTATTTTATTATTATTTATTTATTTGTTAAGTATGTATTAGATAATATATATAAGGATAAGCATGAATTGAACACATAAAATGAATACAATTAAAGGGAACATTAAGACAGGCACAGTAGGCACGCTGGTGCTGTTATGCACGCCCCTTACAGACCTCTTAGGAATGGGGTGAGGTCAACAGTAGCCAGTCTTAGGTTAAAATTTGGGTTTTTTTGGGATAAGACCACAGAGTCAGGTAGTGCATTCCAGGCATCAACTACTCTGTTGCTGAAGTCATATTTTCTGCAATTGAGTTTGGAGTGGTTCACTCTAAGTTTGTATGTATTGTGTGCTAGTGTATTGTTGTGGTTGAAATTGAAGTAGTCATTGACAGGTAGGACACTGTAGCAGATCAATTTATGATCTATGCTTAGGTCACACTGAATGCAGAGTAATTCTAAATTTTCTAAGCCCAGAATTTCAAGTCTGATAGCATAAGGTATTTTGTTACAAACAGAGGAGTGGAGGACTCTTCTTGTGAAATATTTCTGGATGTGCTCAATCATATTAATGTCTGATATGCAGTATGGGCTCCAGACAGATGAGCTATATTCGAGAACTGGTCTAGCAAATGTTTTGTATGCTCTGGTTAATAGTGTAATGTTACAGGAGAAGAATCTATGCAAGATTAGGCTTACAACCCTTAATGCCTTTTTGGCGAAGTTGTTACAGTGAGTTTGCACTTAGATTATTTGATATGAGTACCCCAAGGTCCTTGACAGAGTGAGGGTCATCTACGAGGTCGTGTCCACTCAGCTTGTATTTTGTGTTCTGATTCTTTCTGCCAATGATAAAAAAAAATTGAGGATTTAAATCTTCAGAACAAGCATGCCACTTTTAAAACAGAATCATTTTCACAGGAAAGCACAGAGGAACCAGCGAGGATTTTCTGAAGAGCAGCTTCGCCAAGGACAGAACGTCATCGGTCTTCAAATGGGAAGTAACAAGGGAGCATCCCAGTCAGGGATGACAGGATATGGAATGCCAAGACAGATCATCTAGTTTAAAACCACCTTTAAACTCTCACTTACCCACTTGGTAGCATGGCCTGACTGAAAACACACATAGCTAGTTAATGTTCATGCTGAGATCTGCTTCTAGGTTTTCTCTCTAAGACGATGTATGTGTTTGTGTATGCAAATGTATATACACACACACATACAAACAATCTTTCAACTGAAATTGTGGATCTGTGTGCTTGTTTGCGTGTTAGTTCACATAGCACGCTGACACCATATGATGTTCATTTTTGGACTATGCAAAGACTATTTTTCTGTATTTATTTGCAATTTGTTATTTTCTGTACCCTTGTCTTATTGAACTGCCTATAACTTCTCTGTCCTTTTCTTCTCTACTCTATCCTACTTTCTTCTTCTTAAAATAAAAATAAAATGGGATGAATAACTGCAAAGGTTTAGACTGGATATCTGTTTTGCAGCATCTCCATGCTCTGAAATAAATGTTTTTAAAGGAGAGTGAATATGATTCACCATGCATTATAGAAACAATTGAGTTGATTGTGATCCTTGTCAAGGTGATATGCAGACATACACACTTGTATGCTGCAAAATATAAATGAACATAAAGACACAATGTTAAACATAAAGACACAATGTTTAGCTGATTGAATGTGATTGGGCAAAAGACACCTTTTGCCCAATCACAAAATAACAATAAGAATGTAACCTAAGAGGCAGGAAGATTCCCCAATCCAAGAAAAATCATTCCAGAAAAAGCAGTAGCATCAGAGGAAGAATTTGGACAATCAAAGCAGGACATTGATGGGAAGTATCATGTTTATTGGTTCCAGTCATATTCTGCCTTCAATTCTTGAAAGCCAATCTTTCAAGAAGACAAAGGCCTGATTTTGGTTATCAATAGCCATTTTGCATATGCTCACCAGTTAAATATATATATATAACTTCTTCCTGGGAGAAACCTATTTGTGGGAGAAATAAATGAATATCATATATATGATATTCATTTATTTCTCACAGGAAGAAGTTTCTTAACTTGCACTCATACATCCCGTCTTTTCTCTGAGTAAACTAAGTAAAGAATTTCTCAAATTGGATTCAGCTCTTGGGGAGAACTTGGACAGTTTTATGTATTTTTCTAAGCCATATAGAACACTTTATCATCCCCTTCTGTGATTTTACTTTTTTTTAAAGTAATAGCTACTTTTAAAACAGGTGGCTGATAACTTTCCTTTGTTTTTCCCTTCAATATCAAAGATAGTGATCTGATTTCAGGAGAAGAAAACTGACATTAATTTCTCCTTGCCACTTTATCACATTTTGCATTGAGTTAAATAACTTTGATGGTGGAATGTTTCAAGTTGTATTTTGGATTCCCTGTGAATTATCTTCTATTAGATAATCTTTGTCTATTTAATTAGATACCACATTTTAGCTACAGCCAACCAGAATTCTGACTCGGCATTTGTAATTTCCAATAAATAAAGGTAAAGGTTTCCCTCGCACATATATGCTAGTTATTTACAACTCTAGGGGTGGTGCTCATCTCCGTTTTAAAGCTGAAGAGCCAGCACTGTCCGAAGACATCTACGTGGTCAGTGACTGGCATGACTAAAGCATGAAATGCTCTTCTAATAAATATTACCTGAGAAAAAACCTGCTATGAACAAATTGTTGAAGAATTAGGTTTATCATTTCCATTATTTGAATTATTGGTCTTTTAACATTTTTATCCACTCACTATAGCGAGAAAGATGATCTAAATTTATTTTTTGGGATGTCTGAGAATAAGCAACTGCTCTGACTTCATAAGTTGCATAATATTAAAGGCTTACAAGATTAATGGCAGCAATGCAAGAATACAATAACTGAACAGTCCAATTTATAGCAGCCATCGGATGTCTGAGTGTGGCAATGGCATGATGGATGAAGTTATGAAATAAATGACAAATATGAGGATTTTATTTTACCAAATATTTTGCAAATCTAGCATGGTAGACAATTTAAATTCAATTTTAGTATTCTGAGTTTCTTCACAAAAATAATTTTTCACTACTACAGACTGAACCACACAATATAAGAATTGAGAAATAAAGGGTTTTTTGAAACTATTTTAAAACTGCCTAGCTTATTAGAGCAAATGGGGCAGATTTACTTAGAGAATTATTTCACCCGTTCTTCCAAATGAATGGATATGGTAATGTTTATGATTAGACATACAGTTTGTGTCCTCACCACAATACGGTTCTTTGGGGCAATAACCTTGGGTCAGTATGAATCTGTGACCTTTAATAATGTTATAAAATAAAGATCTGATCCTATGTTCAAGCAGCAGAAGTAATAGATATAGTTGTGATTAATTTAATGGTATGGTATGACCTTTGTTTCTAATTAGATTTGTCTGACAGGACTCCTTTGCTGGAAACATCTTCCAGATGTTCTTGTAATTTATTAATTCTAACAGAAAGGATAGTAGCAGAGAAAGCATTATGTTTCTTGGTTGAGGCCTGTTATATAGCACACTCTTTCTTGGCTGAATATTTTCTGTGTAAGCTGACCTCTTAGTGTCATATTTCATAAACAACATGGGGGCATTGGTTGACCATTAAAGCCATCAGGCTTAATCTAAAAATTACACTACTGCAAAGTCTGTCATAATGCATTATTCATGAAATATATTGGTTTAAAATAAAATGCTAGAAGCATACAATATCTGGGCTATAGACATATGGATGATCGCTATATGGTGGCAAAGACTATAGCCTTTTTTATATCAATTGCTGGCATCTAATAAGGAGTCTGGAGGCAACTTTTTCGACTGACAAATTTTATTAAAAGGCATACATTTTCATCAGTGCATTCCATGTCTCTGATGCACTGAACTTCAGGCCATAAAAGCTTATATCTTTCAATAAAGTTAGTTTTAAAAGGTGCTACTTGACTCCTTCAGATGTGTTGCCTAACAGACTAACAGCCCTCTCCTACAACTACCTGAAATTCAGTGGTTCTCTGTATTTTTGCACCAGAGATAAGGTACAGGTGGTACTCGACTTATGACCACAATTGATCCTGTTTCTATGCTGATCAAATTTCAGATGCTAAGTGAGACCATGAGTTTTGTCCTCATTTTACAATCTTCCTTGTCATAGTGGTCAAATGAATCACTACAGTTAAGGTAATAATAGGGTTGTTAAGTGAACTTGGCTTCCCCCTTGACTTGGTTTGTCAAAAGGTAGCAAAACTGACTCCAGATTTCTGCAACAATCATAAATATGAGCCAGTTGCCAAGTATCTGAAGCTCGATCACATGACCATGGGGAATGCTCCAATGGTCATAAGGGTGAAAAAGGTCATAAGTCACTTTGTTTAGTGTCATCGTAACTTCAAACGGTCATTAAGTGAACTGCTGCACATCGAGGACTGCCAGTATACCCTTTATGAAGTAGATAATAAGTACTCTTATAAATCTGGCAGTGCTGAAACAATGTCACATGATCTCACAAGAGCTCCTGGTTAAATTGTATGGAATTTTTGGCTGGTAGACAGCAAAGGTGAACCCCCAAAACCTAACACAACAATTAGCTGCTTTTCAGCCAGTAGTGCAGTAGCAGCAATGGAGATGACAGTGCAGTGGTGGGTTTCAAATTATTTTTACTATCCGTTCTGTGGGCGTGGCTTGGTGGGCGTGGTAGGGGAAGGATACTGTAAAATCTCCATTCCCTCCCCAATCCAGGGGAAGGTTACTGCAAAATCCCCAATTCCTCCTGATCATCTGGGACTCTGGAGCCAGAGAATAGATGGGGGCGGGGCCAGAATGTTTACTACCAGTTCTCTGAACTACTCAAAATTTCCACTACCAGCTCTGCAGAACTGGTCAGAACCTGCTGAAACCCACCTTTGTGACAGAGGCAGTATCTAAATATTTAGCAGTACACCACTGTTTACAGACAACTTGCACTAATGCACCTGCCTAATACGTCTACCTGGTCCACAGCATCTCTTAAGTCTTAAAAACTGTGTTTCAAGAATAGGGACATTTGAGGGAACAATAAGAATATAGCACCTTTCCTTTTATAAGACAGAGATTTAAAGCAGGGGAAGGCGTTCTTTGATGCATAGAGACATATTTAATGGTGCTTGACACTGCAAGCTGCTCACCTTGGCATTAGGGAAAAATACTACAATATATGAAAGAGTCTCCATCAAGGATGTTCAACTCCAGCTGACTATATTCATGTACAACTATGGAAGTAGTGTGCCTTTGTTCTATTCTAGGATGTTTGTCTGTTTGTTTGGAATTCTCATTGGATTAGCTTATACCCCTGGTTTTTCCTGAACATCTTACATCTAAAGAACGATCAGGCCCGGACATAGAAAACTACTGAGACCTCAAATAGATATTTTTCCTTTGTCGTGTTAATTTGAGTACATCTTCGTCCCCCTCCCCCAGCCTCCCTAGAGATAGGCTTTTTAGGATGGACAATGTTCATTTAGTAAAATGTATCAAATAATGAATTGATAGTTCTGTGAAAAACTTGTTCAATTGCTATGTTTTGACGTAGATTATGGAAATATGTAATATTTTTATAGTATTGTAAACTAATTAATGCTTCCATTAAAAGAGTTTTACAATTACTTATTCATATAGTATGGGTTATTTTCCCTTTTGACAATGTTGCTTAAGAAGAGAATAATATTTGAAATAGGATGAGTTGGCAAATATGCCTTTGAGTTCTGTTGAGATGGGAGATGGGAATGAGATAGCATAATCAGAAGCCTTAATAGTATAATTGATGTTTACCAAGATTTGTAAGTTAATTGGCTCCTTTATAAAAGGACACTGAATTCTTCTTCATCTTCAGTTTCCTGATTATGGCAAAGGATAAATTCTGTTTGTTTGCAATTCTCCTGATCTTGAGCAATACGAAATTGAAATGACATCCCAAATCTTAACAGATGTATTGGTTCACTCGATAATATTAGATTAGAATGAATCTAATAGAATAGAATGACTGCTAGATTCCTGCTTCTGCTTAGGGCTGACAAATAATTAACAAGTCTGAAAGGACAGGAAAAAGGGAGGCAAAGGGGCTTCCTGTACAGAAACATGACTTTCTTTTCATTTCTCTCTCTCCCTTATTTCCATCATGCCACTAGAAAGGATCCTTATGCATCAACATTTAATTTTAAGAAAGTAACCAGCTGAGTTAAAACACTGAAGAACACAGAATTACAGAATAGCAGAATTGGAAGGACCTTGGTGGTTTTCTAGTCTAATTCCCAGCTCAAGCAGGAGACACTTTGCCACTCTGGAGAAATGGCTGTCCAATCTGTTCTTAAAATTCTCTAGTGATGGAATATCCATGACTTCTGGAGGCAAGCTATTCCACTAATTAATTGTTCTCACTAACAGGACATTCCTCCTTAATTTTACATTGGATCTCTCTTTGATGAGCTGCCACCTATTACTTCTTGAGTTGCCCTCAGGTGCTCTGGAGAATAGGTTGACTCCGTCCTATCTATGACAGCCCTTCAAATATTGGAAGACTGCTAACATGCCATGTCTAGTCCTTCTCTTTGTTAGATTGGACATACTGAGTTCCCACAACCATTCATCATATCCTTTGGTCTCCAGCCATTCATCATATGCTTTGGTCTCCAGCCCCCTGATCATATTTGTTGTTCTTTTCTGCATGCTTTCTAGAGACCCAATGTATTTTTTGTATTCAGTTGTCAGACCTTGGATGCTGTATTCCAAGTATGTTTTATACCAGTGCAGTATAAAATAATACTAACCCGCTGCCATAATGCAACTACTGTAACCTATTGCACCTGTGATATCCCAAACTGTACTGGAGTCACCAGAATGCCAAAGAGAGAGACTCAAGACAAGGCTTGCAAAAGGAAGCAGATTTTATTTATGGCCAAAAACAAAATACTGGGTGGGACTATATCCAGAACATACAGATAAAATGCATGGGAGGAAATAGCCACACTTGGGGAAGATATGGCATCCTTTTATATCCTTGGAGACATCAGCTTAGTACCCAATTCTGGTCCCCTGGGTCATTTCCCTCCTCTTTAGTACTTGTTGTAGAGGCCCTCCTGGGTTTTAGCTAATGCAAGATGTCTCAAAGGAATAGATTATCTCTTTCTTTGTCCTCTTAGATTATTTTCTCTTTAGTATTTCCCATACCTATCCCTACCCATTACATAATGTCTCTCATTTCTTCAGCCTTAAGGAATGTCTCCATATACCTTCTGCAGGGCCCCTTTCTAACAGTCCTAAAACAAAAGAAGATCTATTCTAACACAATATGGGTACATGTTGGTATGGTTTCAGCATGTATTTTCTCCAACTATCTTAACTACAGGGGGAAGATTGATATGGGTTCAGATCAAATGGCAGGAACATATGTTTGATAAATACCAGATACTTCACAGAGGCCAGATAACAGTATGTGTTTGTTACAGAAGATACAAATATAAAGGCATAATATATATGTAAGAAGAAACTAATGGTTACAGAATAACAAATTTATACTAATTCTAGTATACCAGCATATTATATTCTATTATATCCTTATTACTGTTTTCCTTCACACCTAAACAAAATCAAGCATATGACATTATTACTTAGATTATTTTGTAAATAATTCTATGCAGTGAACTTTCCAAATTATTAAATCACAACTCAGTCATGGCAATGCCTACTTTAAAATACACATAGACTCACTTTGAGTTCCCAGAATGTGCTTTAATATTGCTTAAAGCTAACACAAATGTTGAGGACACTGCCTGATGATTAATCAGCCTTTAATTAATAGCTACAACATTTACATTGTTTTGTATATTCAGAGGACTGAGCTACTGGCTTAGTCATTTATGAACTTCATTTGTGAATACTGAATAATATTACAATGGTAAAATTTGGCATGGCAAAGCCATGCAAAAGCCTACATGCTTATGAAATATTTAAGTTCAGTCTTGTATATCACAGGATCAGAGGTGGGTTTCAGCAAGTTCTGACCAGTTCTGGAGAACCAGTAATGGATATTTTGAGTAGTTCAGACAACTGGTAGTAAAAATTCTGTTTGGCCCTGCCCCCATCTATTCTCTGCCTCCCAAGTCCCAGCAACCTTCCCCTGGATTGGGAAGGGAAGGGAGATTTTACAGTATCCCTTCCCTAGGGTGGGATGGGAATGGAGATTTTACAGTACCTTTCCCCTGCCATGCCCCCCAAGCCACACCCAAGAACTAGTAGTAAAAATATTGAAACCAACCACTTCACAGGGTGATGATCTTAAAACTGAAATTCCATATGTATTTGCTGAAATACCCATCCCCTTGATTTCATAACCTTTATGCAAAATTAAGTGGGCAGATGTTTATGGTTTATGCCTATCTGCAGAATGGAGAACTCTTGAGTCTGACCTCCCCCTATGATACAATCAAAAATATACTCTTGATAATCATTCCTTCTCCTGTGTTGGGCATATGACAGAAGCCATCAAGGGAAAAAGAGTGAGGGACCAGATGTGAAAAGAACTTGTTATTTGCTTGTAGATATACAAATGTATATCTAAACAGAAGCATTAAGATTTCAGACAGAGCTATGTTGAGACAGAAATATATTATAAGACTTTTTAGTGCAATTTAGCTTCAAACAATACCTTATCTTCCTGGATTTGAATGTTCAGTTTTCCCCATATTTGAAAAAAATGATAATATTTTTAATAATGTTCGATTTATATAGAGTCCCTTATCAAATACTCAATTTTTGATGTTACAAGTGATCTTTTTCTCTGGACCTAATGGATCTCCCTACTCTTATGGTTGGCATCTATAAATACTGATTTCTATGAATATATCTAATCCCAGAATCTGTGAAAACAGCCATTAACATAAAGTGACCAGATTTTGGGACATCGGTGGCAGGACATCGTCGACCGGG
>JANHFP010003837.1:86825-100003 GCA_032468135.1 Calamaria suluensis | reverse complement strand
TTTAAATTTTGTAAACCGCCCCGAGTCCTAGGAGATGGGGCGGTATATAAGTCGAATAAATAAATAAATAAATAATAAGTATAAAATGTAACCTTCCAAGCACCTCCCTACAATAAATTATTTATTGTCCAAAGAATTTACTTCTCAACAAGATTGCTATTTTGAATTTGTAGTACAAAAAAGATTGATTCAAGCAGTCTCCACTTAACTAGATGCCTTTCACTTAGAGACACCATTGGCTGATAAGCTTAGAATGAGTTTGCATTGTACAGGGTTGTGAAAGTTGCTGGATTCCTTCTAGAATTTCAGGTCTCTCCGTCATAAATCAGATATGTGAAAAAAGATCTCTTTGCACAGCCTTTATGTCTCAGTCCTATCCCCAGGGCAACTTTATAGGATGAAAACATAGTAATGCCTCACAGCCTACTCAAGCCCTCTCTGATGAAATAGACAAGGTTGCCTTTTTAAATGCAAAAGCCTGTTCTCTGAAATCTGCAGCATAGGAGTTGGGATTAATTTCTCTTTCCTTCTTCCTGGTTTTGAGCCACTGATTTGTTTTGGTTTTGTCTACTAGCAGCCTTTGATCTTTACGCAAAGCCTGGTAATAATAGGACGTTAACACTGTTGAATCCCAAGAAATCTTTTTATCAATGGAGGCTACGTGTTCCATCTGAATGTGTTGTGAGATTGGTAGTTGTAACATCATATGATGTCGTTCCTGGGAGTTGTGCCACGCACAGGCTATCTGCGTATGATTTTCTTCTTCCGCTGCAGAACAAGATCATTACCAGGTAGGTAATAAATTAAAGAAGTTTTTTTTGAATAGGCACAATGAAAAGACAAATGCTATGCTTGTGTACTGTGCAGCTCAGTGATAGGACAGAGTATCAGACTCTGACAGTGCTAATGAAGGAATCTTGAGGGTATTCACAGTTAGCAAAATATTTCTCCCCCTAATTTCTAGAATAAGCATTCAACTTGCTATTACACAAACATATGCATCTACTCTTTGATTCTTTGGTAGAAGAAAATTGATGAATCAATAAGAATTTAGTCAGCTTACTGGAAATTGTAGGAATAGACATTCAATATATGTTTCTGATTATGATGAACAGCTGTATATTCTATAGTTAGATCATTGTACAAAATATTTTTTGCTTCTAGCAAATATGTAAAGAACTCCCAATTTGTATTTCAGGTGGTGTGGAATGTCAGGAGCCTGGAAACCTCCAGTTATACGTTTAACTTCATCCAGTAATGTAATGCTGGTCACTTTTTCACTGGATAGACGACAAAAGAGTAATATATTGAAAGCATATTTTCAGGCTGTTCCTAAAATTGGTAAGTAGTTATTAGAACTTCTATTAATTCTCTGATGTTTATAAACTATTATGGATTTTCCATTAAAAATTGTAAACTGCTATATGTAAAAATAATTTTTGCTTGGCTAATTTAGGACATCTTGAATATGACATTTTAATATATTAGTTCATTGCCACTACCCCTAGTTGATGAGATAGGAAGAGCACTATGATGTCTATAATAGGTTGTATGACATTGAACTTTGGTGAAAAATATGACATTGAGACAAATATGCCAAAACTGATTGAAACTATTCTTAACATTGGCACAGAATTCTGCACACACCAAAGATACAAACAAGGTTTTGAACTTAGTCTACAATTTTCCTATCTTACTAAAAAAGAGTTTTATGAAGATTTCAGGGAACTAATACTGTGATGGTTCCAGTAGATGGAGCCACTGTGATGGTTCCATCTATGGGCCTATCTGTTGATGGCCATGACACTTAGAAGATTGTAACTTGGAATGTAAGAGGAGTAAATGTTATAGAACAGGAGTCTCCAACCTTGTTAACTTTAAGACTTGTGGACATCAACTCCCAGAGTTCCAGCTTTGCTGGCTGAGAAACTCTAGGAGTTGAAGTCCACAAGTCTTAAAGTTGACAAGTTGGAAACCGGATATAGAACATGCATTAATTAATTACTTAATGAATGAAAAAGAAATGTAGATTTATGCAACCAATGAAATGTAATGTAATAGAGTTCATGACTATACCTAGGGAAGTGTAATGCCTATTTATGCATAGACAAGGTAAAAGAATGAATATAAATCTAAAATCATGAGTTATTGTTTATATGATTCAATTGTTTATCACCGTGATGGCGAACCTATGCCACAGGTGCCACAGGTGGCATGCAGAGCCATATTGGTGGGCACGCGAGCGTTGCCCTAGTTCAGTTCTGATGCACTTGTGGGTGCTGGCCTGTTGATTTTCAGGCCTTCCAGGCCCACCAGAAAGAGGCTGTTTCCAGGCTCTGGAGGGCCTGGGAGTGTGGGGAAGGCCTGTTTTTCACTCTCCCCAGGCTCCAGAGCCTCCCTAGGGAGGGTGGGACAAATTGAATTATGGGTATTGGCACACCGATGTGCAACCACCCCAGGCACCTCCCACTTTTGGCACGCGATGGCAAAAAGGTTAGCCATCACTGGTTTATCATCAAAAAATGAGGAAAAACACTGATGGCTACATGGGTTTTGATAGACAGGGTATGTAGAACACATTTTTTTGTCAGCATCAAGGCAAAAGGGAACATGGAAGCAAAAGGAAGGAAATGAAGATAATCTGCAATTATCTGCAAAAGAGTACAAATCTTTCTGAAAAAGTATTGCACGATAAGATGCAACAAAATGAATGGGAAAGGAATGAAGTGGAAAATGACTTGGAAGGTGTCTGGAATATAATGAAAATGATTGTATAGCATGATGTCACTGGAATGTCTAGAACTGGGCATTATGAACAACAAAAAAAAAAAGATGAAGGACAATCCATAGTGGATGATAATGTGAAAGAAGCTGGAGATGATAGAAAGAAATGTATACAAGAAATAACCACTTTAAAAGTGAAAATGACAGAAAAGTATGTAGCCAAAAAAGCAAATTGTTTTATTTAAAAGAGAAAGAGAAAACGTGAAGCAATTTTGATAGAGTGTGTATCAAAATAGTGTGATTAAAATAAAATTAATGAAATTTGGTGGTGGTGGTGGGGTTGAAACTAAACCTAAGGCGAGGGAATTCTAGAATAAGTGTTCTTTTTAATTCTTTTAAATTTTGTTTGTCTTACAGCTTCTTAGATCTTTTCTCTGTCTTGTGTACTATTACAGATAAAAGGAACTGTAATGTTAAAAGATGGATCTCATCTACAATGAGAAATATGAATAAACTGTTGTATTGTTTTTTCATCTAGTTTGTGGTGGCTGGTATGTTTCCTGGAATGGGAGTGTAATTTCACCATATTATCCTAGTTACTATCCACCAAACATTGACTGCCACTGGGTTATCAGGGTATGTACTGTTACAGCTAGCAAGGGACATGGGTGGGCACTGGGGAAGTGGAGGTAGAGTGTTGCGGGCCATAGACGTGAGAGAGTGCTGTGGACCATCATACAACACAGAGTTTGTGTATGTGATGGGTTGCTATGGAGTATGAGATCCCTGGGACCCCTGAGATCTCATACTCTATAATAGGTCTCCTTGTGAGAAAAAGCAGTGGGAGTGACTTACAGGACTAATTTCTGACATTTCCAGCTGGCTTCCCCATTGACTTTGTTTGTGGGAATCAGGCAGGGAAAGTAGCTTATGGCAACCACATAACTGCAGGATGATGATGTAAAGGTTGCAACTTTGTGGATCAGATGTAAGTCCTCCTTGTTTGAACAGTTGCTGAACAAATGGTCATAACTGAAGGACTACCTGTAGCTGATTAGAAGACAAGCTCATATGAGGAAATAAAAATTGGTGCTATATTTAGGCATTGCAATAGGCATAAAAGCTCATCCAAAGAAATAAAGACAAAAATAGATAGGTATGCACATCATGCTAATTAAGTAATAGCCGGCTTAGTGTTAATTAAGTAATACGGCTTAGTGTTATACAGTATGTGAACCATCTTTTTTCATAAACCAAGTTCAATTTATTGTACTGTGATGCAATTTGCATAGTATCAGACATGAACTGATGCATAGCCCAAATGACTACTACTTTGTAGTATTTGTATTCTTGCTAAGCAACAAGGGAATCTACTTTAAAATGGTAAATGCTTTTTACAACAAATATTGAGAAGGAATCTCGTGAATGATAACTCTTTCGATGAATATTATACAGTTTCTGGAATATGTGAGTGAATAGATGAATGGAGATTATATACATCTATGCTGACCAAAATAAACATCAGGTTCCAGTCTTGTATCCAGTAATCAGGCAGTAAATCCCACTTATGTCAGTGGGATTTTTAGTAAACTAGCATAGCATTTGTTTCTCTGCAGTATAGAAATGATACATAATGAAAGACAGGGAAGAGACCGAGTATTATCAAATTTGGAACAGATGGTATACCTGGTTTGAGAGTAAACACAAAATGTAAGGATATTCTGTTATGTAATTGAATTGTAAATAGAAGTCAATATAACTTGGATAAGGATGTAATTTAAGATACAGATAGTATTGTAAAAGTGTAAATAGAAGTCAATATAACTTGAACAAGGATGCAATTTAAGATAGAGATATACAGAACTGTAAAAATGTTAATCAGGGTAGAGATACCCATATGTATCTGTAAAGTGCTAAAGTTTTGATGTGTTTGTTTTTATCTGTTGTGTGGTGTTTTTAGTATTTATGTTTTTTGCATTGTATGTTTTTAAATTCTGAAACTTAAATATTATTTAGTAAAAAGAAATGATAATGATAAACCTTATAACAGATATGGTTTTCAAATTTATGTTTTTAACATTCTTTTCTTTTTGAAAAAAAAACATCTTAGGCTCCACTCCCTGGATATAGATTGATGTTAAAAATTATTGTAATACAAATTCAGGAACAATCTCCTGGATCCAAGAAATGTGATAAAGATTGGCTGGCAATTGATGGAGTAAGGTGAGCTCAGCCCCCTATTGTAAAGTCTTCATTTAGTACATTTCTTTTATGCTTTACATTAAGCATTTAAAAATAAAACAGAAGCAACTGACCACTTTTCAAATTATATTTTTGTGTGGAAACCATAGAAGAATAAAGAATATAAGCAAACATAAAAACAAAATAAAACAAGAAAAAAATACTTTTCTGAATTAAGTTACAGTACATTTACACTTTTATTAATTCTTTGAAATTGTTAAAAATTAGAAATTCAGTTGTCTGCTTTACTTAATTAAATAAAAGTATCAGATGTAGGGTGTATTCAGTAATGTAAAGATGTTCTTCCTTCTACTCTATTGAAAAGCTGCTCAATGGATAACTCCTGCTAGTAACAGATTGTGCTGCTTAACTAGGAAAAAAACTTTGCTGAACAACTTGTATTCATTCAGTGCTTTTCTTTCTACATATCTCAATAGAGACAAAATATAAAATATAAAAGATGAAAGATATAAGACATAAGATAGAACACGACAAGATAGGATAAGAAAGATAAGGTAAGGTAAAATAAAGATCAGATAGTCACACTGCCAGGCATCTAAATGCCACAATAGAGACCATGTCTGTCTGTGTGTATTTTCACAATAATACACAGAGAGAGAGAGAGAGAGATGGATAGGCCATTGTTTAGGATAGTCCCAAGGCACAAATCCCTTCCACGCCACTACAAAAACTGACCAGAATTTGGGCAGCCCGTCATGTCAACACATGACCAATGCTTCCCTCCCCACCAAAGCAGTACACATTGAGCAAGGTGTGGTATCCTGAACCGGGAGATGTGAAATGGCAAGTCATAATAAATGAAGAGTAAATATAATAATTTAACCTGTTAAAAATGATACGTTTCCAATTTTACTTAAAATATATTCTTTTCAGATATTGCAAAGCTATTTCAGAAGAAAACAGAGTCAAGGAATATGGCTATTCCATTTCAATTAGCTTCCATTCTGATGAACTGGTCACACACCGAGGTTTTTATATAGAATTTAGAGCTTTCAGCTATACAGATCGTGAGTGTTACTTGCCTGTTATTAACAAAAGGGTGAAACTTTATGAAATTGTTTAAAGGCTCATTAAGCTTAATTGTGTTAATTTGTATTATTACTAACTTACATTAATTGGTATTAGCTTATATTTAATAAACTTAAAGACTGATTATATAGGTAGTCATTGACCATATTTGAGCCTGAAATTTTGGATGCTAAGTGAGTTTTGCCCCATGGTATGACCTTTCTTGCCACAGTGTTAATTGAATCATTGCAGTTGTTAAATTAGCACCGTGGTTGTTAAGTGAATCTGACTTTGTCAGAAAGTTGCAAAAGGTGGTCACATGACCCTGGGACACCGCCATTTTTATAAACATCAGTCAGTTGACAGTGTGATCTTGGGGATCCTGCAATGGTCATAAGTGTGAAAAATGGTCATAATTCATTTTTTTCAGTGCCGTTGTAACATTAAATGGTCACTAAATGAACTGTTCTAAGTTGAGGACTACCTGCATTGCAACTCATATTATTACTTCTCTATTGAAAAATGTGTCTATATATTTTGTACTATGCATAAACGATAAAGAACTTTGAAAAGACAGTGAGAATCTTCCTTCCATTTTCAAAACTTATGTTCTTATTTGGAAAATTTAGAAGGCCTTTCAAAAGAGGGAAAATAAAAACATGTCACAGATTGATAAAAATATATTCTGCACAACAAGCATCATGCAATGATTATATTGGTCTGTTATACAATGTTTTTCACAACTGCAATAGTCTTAAACATTATGTTCTTTTAGCTTGTCCAAGGCAGTTTAAATGTTCTGACCGATCATGCGTTCCTTTAAATAGTAAATGTGATGGGTGGAATGACTGCACAGATGGAAGTGATGAAATGGATTGTGGTAAGTTGTTTATAAGCTAAATTTAACATTTTAAATATTGCTTGGTATTTGTTGGATTAAATAATCATTAGATTCCTACGGTAAATCCCTAATTAATACAAATTAAAAATGTTAATCATTGGTTTTGTCAAATATTGCCCAGTTATGGAGATCAACCTAGCTACCCTTGATAACAGAGACTAATTAAAGTTATTTCTGGCCAGCATTTGGATAAAAGATATCAGGGAGTACAGAGATGTTGGCTAAGCTGGAATGTTCAAACAATAAACTCCATAATAAAGCAATAGGAAACCATTTTCATACTGTTATTAACAAAACAACCTGAAATTCATAAGAGGCCAAACTCAGCTTGGAAACTTTAATATTATCTTTCTTGACAAATGTTAACAATTTTCTATTTAATTGAGCTTTGCTTTGTATAAAACTTTCAAAGAAAACAGGCAAGATCAGTGCTACTTAAAATAAAAATTCTTAACTAAATATTTTATGAAGGTGGTACCTTTATTAGGTCCCTGTTGGTATTTTGCTGCTTTAATCCAGAATGAAAAGCCTGAACTAGACATGTCCAACTACAGTCCATGGGCCACATGAGGCCTGGGACAACTAGTAAAGATAATAAAAATCAGCAGTGAAATCCACCCGGTTCTACCCAGCTCACCGAACTGGTAGTGCTGGTGGTAAGAGGCTCTGCCCACCCATCGGGATGTCATTATGTCCTGGTTTTTTACCCTCTACGCATGCACAGAATGCCCTTCATTTAGGCCTGTTCCCAAACCGGTAGCGAAGCTAAGTGGATTTCACCCCTGATAAAAATGTTATTTATTTTATTATTATGTAAAATATTTTAATGAATACAATTTTATTCATTAAAAGAAACAGTGAATCGGTCACACACACGACAGAAAAGTGCCGTATCACTGGAGTTCCTGCCTGAGGCGAGCCTTAATCAAAGGCTTAGGCATATGTCAAGGATTGACGAAGAATAGCCACAGTGCCAATAATGGCCATCTTTTGTAGATCAGCTGGTGTGATTGCTGCAGTCTCTAATCGGTTGTAGTAGTCCGTAAACTTGGGTGAGATTGTTCCAAGTGTGCCGATGATGATGGGCAGCACTGTTGTATGTTTATGCCAAATTTGGGTGGTTTCTAAGGCCAGAGTCCTGTACTTCTTGATCTTTTCATGTTCTTTTTCCTGGACTCTACAGTCCCCAGGGATGGAAACATCGTAATGTGTATGTTCATTTGGATCTTAACCTGGCTGTTGTCTAGGACTTTTTCTATGTTATGTTGCCAGGGTTTGTCCTCAGTTGGGAAGTTGTATTTCTTGCAGAGTGCCCAGTGGATTTTGCGGGCCACATCATCATGTCACTTCTTGTATTTAGTGTAGGCAATGACTGAGCACTCACATATTAAATGATTAACTGTCTCTTTGTGGTTATTGCAGAGTGATACATACACACACGCACACATATATATTATTTAATATTTTAATATTAAAATGTTAAATAAAAGTTTATTATTTATATACATTAACTATATTAAATATTTTATATGCAGCCCAAGATAATTCCTCCTCACATAATGTGGCCAAGCAAGCCAAAAGGTTGGAAACCATGCTCTAAACTTTATGAAGGCTACAGGGCAGACCAAACCACATTTAATTTATTTATTTAAAATTATTAGCTGGTCAACTCCAATGGACATTAGGTAATGGAGGGTGGCCATGCCTCCATTGTTACAGAAGGTAGTCCTCTGTTAAAAGGTCACTTGCATAGTGAAATGGGCAGTGTCTGAATTTGATAAATAAATAAAACATCATGTGCATGCACGCACAGAGAATCCTAAGTGGTGTATTTAAACTCAGAATCACATCAACCAATATGCTGATAAAATTGGATTTTTATCATTGCCCATGTTCACATGTACCTAAGGTATATAAAATAGTGCTTTCACAATCAGAATGATGGCATTATATTGTCATTTTGTAAAATGCTAAATATGTAACCTAACTGAGAAACTATAAGTTTGGGGCAGTCACCATCTTTCAGCCCATCCTACAGCACAGGTCTGTTGGGTAAACATATGAGGATAGAATGCTAGATGTACCACCTTAATCCCCTGGAAGAAATGTAGAGCAAAATCTAAACTGCAAACAAACAAACAATACTGACAATTTTCTCACCGGTCATTTCATCTTTTCAGCTTATAAAAGATGTCTACCTCATTCATATAAGTGTCTAAATGGAAAATGTCCCAAAAAATTAAATCCGGAATGTGATGGTATAAAAGACTGTGAAGATGGATTTGATGAAATGAATTGTGGTATGTAATTAATGTGTGAATATCTGAAAAGAGCTGTAATCATGATGAGTTCTACATTGTTTTTTTGAGGGAATGCAATTCAAAGTCTGTATGTGCTCAGGATTGTATTGCACAATTCATAGAAAGTAATTAGCGCTTCTCTTTTAGCATGTGGAAGGAGTCAGATAACAAACTTCAGAATTGTTGGTGGCGAAGAATCAAGGCCTGGAAAGTGGCCTTGGCAAGCAAGCTTGCAACTGGGAACATCTGGACATATATGTGGTGCCTCTGTAATTTCAAATAGGTGGTTGGTATCAGCTGCACATTGCTTTCAGGACTTTGAGTCTATAAGGTATGCATTATGTAAAAAAATGCACATATTACTGACAATAGACACCCAGACTCTTGTAGTATATTTGTTTAAGTATATTTGTTTAACTATCGTTTAGCTCATAGGCATTAAATTCATGTCTGCCTGTTCCCTGTCTCACTATTTATTTTAAAGGAAAACTAAAAGGAAGCTGACATATGGCAGCTCACAATAATAATAAAACCACAAATAATAAAAATAAGAAAAATGAGAAAACTCAGAGGCCTAACCAATCATCTCCATCTATTCATCTATACAATTGCCAGATTCCAACCTTTACTATCCCAGAACCTTAACAGGTTCCTGGAAGATTAAAAAGGTTAAGGCCTGCTAGATCCCAGGAGAAAGGTGTTCCACAGGGCAGGGCTTGCTACAAAACAAAAGCATGTTTCCTAAATCCCCTTGATGACAACATTTACTAGGAGAATTGCAATCTTTGTTTTTCAGATACTCCATAGCATCAGTCTGGACAGCATATATGGGTATAAAAAGCATAAACAAATACAGCAATAATCAAGCAGTAATGAGGTCAATCAAAAGGATAATAGTCCATCCAAATTATGACCAATACGTCTCAGATTATGACATTGCGCTCTTGGAAATGGAGGCACCGGTATCTTTCACTGAGCTGGTACAGCCCGTATGTTTACTGAGCAGTCCTAGAGTATTTATTTATGGAACTGTCTGCTATGTAACTGGCTGGGGAGCTGTAAAAGAAAATAGTATGTTCATTTCAAATTGCAAATATCCCTAATCTGTTGTACCTTTTTGTGAGTCATAACTGTCAGCTGTTGTGGGAATCAATTTCAGCTATAATGTTATGGATCTAATTAAACTTAATAGGATTAAGGAAAACCTGTTGCAATTCTGAAAACATATCCTTAGTTGATGGAGATGTTTAATTTCATAAAGTTCTTAGCATTACGTTACTTATTCCAGTTGGAAGACATACCTTTCAGTTTGAAGACACGTACAATTTTATTTATATTTCAATTATTTAATGTACCAATTGCTATGTAAATTACTGTAAAGGAAAGCAAGATATGATCCAGTAAAATTTCAAAGATATAGGCCAGATCGTGACAGGTTCATTGCAATTTATGTTTCAAAAATATGCTTCAATTAAATAAACTGTAATATCATTTCAAGGGGGTGAAGAAAGATATTCTAGATCACAATAATCACTATCAGTCATGTATTATCAATTCCCACCTCCCTTTTTTAAAAAAAAATTGGTACAAGTGGCAATCTAACTTTCAAATTGCAATTCCAACTTTTGATGTTTCAGAGGAACATAAAAAATGGTTGATGTTCCCTACCTTTTGGAATGCTCCATTTTGGGGCTTAGTACTGGACAAACGCATTGGACGGGGCTTGGATGCTTCTACTCTCTTTCAACAGAGATATTTACTCAGTGGTGATATCAAAAAAAAATTACTGTTCTGTGGGCATGGCTTGGTGGGCATGATGTGACTTGGTGGGTATGGCTTGGTGGGTGTGGCAGGGAAGGATACTGCAAGATCTCCGTTCCCTCCCCACTCCTGGGGGAAGGACATTGTAAAATCTCCATTCCCACTCCACTCTGGGACCAGCCAGAGGTGATATTTGCTGGTTCTCCAAACTACTCAAAATTTCTGCTACCGGTTTTCCGAACTACTCAAAATTTCCACTACCGGTTCTCCAGAACCAGTCAAAACCTGCTGGATTTCACCCCTGGATTTACTCCCTAGTTAATTTATATTAGCTATCACTTGCAAATGTGAGGATGACATAGTAAATACTATACTTACACAATGTTTCTATCAATTTAGGTCAGCTTACAAAAACATTACAAGAAGCCAAAGTGAAAATCATTAACCAAAGTGTTTGCAACAAACTTTATGATTATCTAATTACATCTCAAATGCTATGTGCTGGGAATCTGAATGGTGGTACTGATGCATGTCAGGTAAAGCCAAAAACAAAACTGTGGAAAAAAACATAATTTATATGACTGCTTTTTAAATGAAATGATCAAAGAATACTTATCTGTTTTGTAAGGAAAGGAAGACAATGTAAGTCCTCTGAATTGTTTGTTAGAAATATTTGCCTACAAGAGTTGTATTAGTAGAAGTTAGAATGTGATGAATAAGCTCAACAATATTATGTTAATTAAATATAATTAATTAATTAATTAATTAAATAAATAAATAAATAAATAAATATTGCTACACACTTTGCAATTTCAGTCTGTGTGAAATAAAATAGAGTAAGTCTTCTGGATCAATTGTTTTCTTGTGTATCAAGAAGATTACATTTGAAGTGTTGGATCAATTCTGAGCATCTTTTGAGATCAGCTGGGCTGCCTGTGAAAAACAACAAAGATTGTGAAAATCCAGAAATGAAATTAAATGACAAATTGCTGCAAGACCTATTGTGTAGTGAGCTGTAATAGTTGTGTAGTGAACAGACCAGCATAGATAAAACAACATTTATTGACTCAAATGGAACTAACTAACTAACTGAACAACAGGCAAATTCCCTGTAATTTAGACTCTGTGCCCACAGGGCCTCAACCAATCAAATATGTGAAAAAGGCAGCTCACATATGAATGTTCTAAGTTTCCCTCCAAAACAGTTGAAGTTAACAGTTAGGGTCATTCAAAGGTTAGTTTCACTTTAGCAGGGCTTAGCTAAAGACTTGTGTTTATTAATCTTGACTGAGAGTTGGTGAAAAGTGAACATGATGGTCTTCAAACATCTGAAAAGCAATTGTACCAAGAATCAACAAGGGATTTGTTTGTTTGTTACTTTCTGTTGTTTCAAAAGCCAGTAGTGGCTTTTATTTTCATCCAAAGCTAATGGATGAAAAGAGAAAATAAAAGGAATTTTAAGTGAAACTTTAGAAACACTGCAAATTTGTAATGCTGAGAACAGTTTACTGGAACAGGCTATTCTTTACTAGACTTATCTGTCAGAATGCTGTAGGGTTTGAATTGTTTTGGGAAGCTGGATCTGGTAGAATTTCCTACCCTGTTAGTCAATAATATAAAATGAAATGTCATTAAGTTTAGAATATAATGAAACTATTTTTTTTTCTAATAGCAAGACTTCCACCTTTCCTTTTAGGGTGATTCTGGAGGACCATTAGCCTGTTTAGGAAAAGGAAACAGATGGTACCTTACAGGCATTGTCAGCTGGGGTGAAGGATGTGCTCGAAGAAACCGCCCTGGAGTTTATACTAAGGTCACAGCATTTTATGAATGGATCCATCAATACATAAACTAACAAATGCTGGAATGCTCTACCTGATTCAGTTGTCTCAGCTACAAATGTTCACAGTTTGTCACAAATTGACTTCCATGGACCTCACTTCATACTTAAGAGGTCTGTAGAAGGCGTGCATAAGTGCACTAATGTTCCTATCGTCTATGTCATTGTACTTTTATATTATTCCAGTTTTTGTTTCTGTTCGACAAATTATAATAAATTACAATAAAATAAATAAATGGCTTAAAAGAAAGCTGACAGTTGTTTGCTTTCTAATTTTTGTTAGAATAATTCTAATACTTTTCCACTAATAGTAAATTTGAATAATACTTTAATTCTAACATTAAATACAGTAGAACCTTAATTTAATAGACCCTCTCATTTA
>JANHFP010003837.1:73824-84780 GCA_032468135.1 Calamaria suluensis | reverse complement strand
AAATTGCCATGAAACTATGACAACTAAGTAAATAAAAATTATTAAATACAAAACACTAAAAGTCAAATAACTATAGAGGCAACACAGAGGACCTATAAGATAATACTGCCATCTAGAGATCAATTTAAGGACCTTCCTACCTCCACTGTGATATTCATTTGATAGCATAGTTTTAAATTAATCTGCAAATGTATTATTTTGTTATTTATTATATACTAATTTAATTTGAATGGCCTCCCACTTACCATGCAACTCTTGATCCAACGCCTGAGGGGAAAATAGATCTTCAGTATTCAGACTCAAGTCTCCACACAATTAAGAAGCTCACTATGTGATTTTAGACTACCCACTTTTTCTCAAGTCCAATCTATTATGGGTTTGAGAGTAAAATGATGTGGTCCCATATACTGACTTCTTTACAGGAAAAGTAAGATGAGCAAAAAACAAATAAATAAGCAAACATTACTACTTAACTCAGGGGTCACCAACCTTTCGGACCACTAAATTCACAATTTTAAATCCCACAGACCACTAATATGATCGACTGGGTGACCGGCTGGGTGTGCGTGGCTAGGTGATCATGTGACTGGATCGGCATGGCTAATTCAATGTCATTCATGTCAAGGGGTGCCTCACCAGCCTCTAATTGCCCTCTCCTCCCAGACATTCTTCGCCTGCCCGTCCAGGCTCCTTAGGGCCCCAACAGGAAGCAATTGTTGGAGCTAAGAAGCCACTACAAGAAAGAGTTGGAAAAACAGCTGGCTCAGTTCAAATTGGATCTGACCAAGAAGGAGGCTCAGCAGAAGCACCTCACTGATGACTATGAGCAGAGGGAAGACCTGCGGGAGTGCAAGGCCACGTACTAGTGCCTGGAAGCTCAGCAAGCTGAGATGTTCAGCCAGTTCCAGGCCATGATGCAGTCCCACTGGAACAAGGCCCTTCAGCTCTTTGCCACCATCAGCATTTTGCCAGCTCTTTGCCACCAGTGGCACTTCTCTCCAGCCTTCTCTCAAAGCCCCGCACCAGGAGGCTGAAGCAGACCCCAAGTCAGAATTTCTCCCTCCCCCCCACACACACAAAAAGACCCGGAAGGGAGAGACTCTGCAGCAACACAAAATTAATTGCATGTATCCAGCCCAGGGGCTGTAGTCTGAGGACCCCTGATTTAGTGCAATACAAAAAAATGAAACTGACATAAATATGACAATTGCAGTGTCCTGGTCTCATGTGATCACGGTTTCTGTCTTTCTGACAAGCAAGACTCACTTAACAATTATATTAAACTGCAGTACTACTCTTAACTGTGGCAAGAGAGATTGTAAAATGGGGCAAAACTCACTTAACTCTTATCACTTCCAAACAGAAGTTTTGGGCTCAATTGTGGTTATAAGTTGAAAACACATACGTTGTTAACAACAAACAAGTAAGCCAGTGAGTCAAGTAATTCTGTATCATTGTCTGTCACTATAATATTCTTTCTCCCCCCCCCCTCAACACTCATTGGCTGTATTTTTCTGTTCAAAATTCCAACTGCTTCTATTCTGTTGTGGTGAGAAGGAGTGAAAACAGTCCATATTGAGCTATTTTAGATTCCTGCCTTTTCCTTTTTTGGTTATATTCTGTAAGATACAGTTAACATTCTTACAGCCATCCTTATAGCAAAAAATACATTTCTTTTTGTTTTGTATTTTTCCCTTCTTTAATGAAAGGTATAAATCATTATACCTCAGTTAAGGAGAGACTTGGCAAAGACATTAGACTCACTGGTGTTTTTGGAGATCAAAGGAAAAAAATAAATAATCTAATCTAAATGCAGAACATTTGTTTAAAGAATTTGGGTGAAATCTAAGTTTTTCTCAAAGGGAAAGTAGTAAATGACAATTCCTAGATCAAAACGTAGACATTTTAGAAAATAAAATAAAAGATCTATCAATGATCTGTCAGTTTGACTTTGACAGTTAATGATTTCTTTGCAAAGAATAGAGAGTATTCAGACATTAGAAACAAGTTTATCAAGAACACTGATGTACATGTAGTCCTTCACTTACAGCAGTTCGTTTAGTGACTGTTCAAAGCTACAACGGCACTAAAAAAGAGACATGATATTTCTCACACTTATGTCCACTGCAGCATCCCCAGGGTCACATGATTTACATTTGGGTGGTTGACAACTGGTTCATATTTATGATGGTTGCAATGTCTTGGGGGTCATGAGATCATCTTTTGCAATCTTCTGACAAGCAAAACCAATAGGGAAGCCAGAATCACTTAGCGACCATGTTACTAACTTAACAACTACAGTAATTCACTTAACAAATGTGGTAAGAAAAGTCATAAAATGGGGAAAAACTCACTCAACCAATTTCTCACTTAGCAACATAAATTTTGGGCTCAATTGTGGTCATAAATTGAGAACTACCTGTACATCTCTGAATATGGGAGGATAACATAATACAACATCGTAACTCTCCACAAAGTTTAAGGAAAGGTAGGCAATTTTGATAGCATATTCAAATTCAAGTTATTAAATGTTAAATAAACTGAGACACAACCAAATAATATTTTTGGCATTTCAAACAATAAAATGAGCACATTTAGCATATATATATATTTATGACACAAATGAAAAGTTACAGTTGAATGAAAAAAACCAACCTTCATCCACTGTAAATTGACAGCTCTTATCATTGTAGAATAGAATTTTCTTCTTATCAGGACGGGTAACAAAGATGATCTGATCTCCTAAAGCCTGCCTCAAATATAAATACAGAATGGTAAATGCATATCAACTGTAATTTCCAGAATGCCAAGATTTCGCACAACTGTTTCTGCAAATATAGATATCAAAATGTTCAGCACCCCAGAGCCCATTTTAAAATCAGACTGAAGTGGAAACCTGCAATTGATTTCCTCCATGTATACTAGTAACAATTCTGTATCATTTGCAAGCATTTTATGGGCGATTGGACGAAAATACCGTATTCATAATTTTATCCATTATATTTACACTGTCAAACTCCCAGCCCACCGGCCGGATGCATCATGTGCTGGCCATACCCATGCCCGGTTTAGCCAAGGGGAAAAAAGTTCCGATACATCACGTGAGGCCGCTGTGATAATGTTTGACACTGGTTTATTTATTAGATTTCTATCTAGCTCAGGATGATATACCTTATATTCCTCTTACTTATTTTCTCTCTATGAGGAAGACTGATCCAAAGCCATCCAATTAGATTCTATGTCTGAGGATGGGCTAGAACTTGGACCTCTTCACCACTGAAGGACAGATTAGCAAATTGGGGAAAAGTAACTATTAAGGTGACTTACTGTTTGCTTTAGGTTTTGAAAAACGTATTATGTAACATAGCTTTGCCATTACCTCTAGAACACTAGATAATAGCCATCAAGATTATTAGCAAAAATTGGCTCCAGAAGGAGAGAATTATTTCCTTGCTATACTGGACAAGGAAATCGTAATTAACTGCCTTGCCAGTTACCCTTTGTGTATATGTAATAGCTTCATGTGGTTTTGAAAAACTGTGTCACAGGGGAACAACTAATTTAGAATTATGTTTTCAAAAATTAGGTAAAAAAGTATCCTCATAAACTTTTTATGTAATGTGGTTTCTATTATGTAAATTAGTCAGTGCTCTCTCAATGCCAAATAGCCTAAACTGAGCAAATATGTACAAAAATGCACCGCCCCGAGTCCCATTTGTTGGGAGAGGGGCAGTATAGAAATGTAAATAATAATAATAATAATAATAATAATAATAATAATAATAATAATAATAATAATAATAATAATAATAATAATAATAATATTCCATTAAACAGTATGTCATCTGGGTACAAATATTTGTGTAGCAATAATCAAAGTTTACAACAATATTCCTGACAGCTATTCTTTTCTATTATTAGACAGCTAAGATCTGTAGCCTGGAAATATAATATATTTGGATTAGAAATGTTTGCCCCTTGAGTATAAGATGTTTATGGTATATAAGGGGAAATAGCATTTTACCTATTAAGAAGCTGAAGCTGTTCATAAGAATGCCTAGCATCCTTTTGTAGCATTCTGCTAGAAAATCACATGCAATAGCCAAGTGAAGTTTTGCTTTAGGAAAAGAAAATCAGGTTTTAGTCTAGTAAATAAAAAAATGAAAACTAGATTTTCAAATTAATTAAAAGTGTACATAGCTAGAAGTTAATTGAAAACCAAATGAGAGGATCATTTCCATATTGTCTAACTGATTATGATTAATGTTTTTTCTCTCTTAAGCTTAAGGATGTATACATTCACTCACCTGCATTGGGGAGATATTTTAACTCATCTGAAGTTATTTCCTTCAGGTACGAACGGTGACAAAACCCCATATGTTTAATTATGTAATTTTAGGGAAAGGAATTTCTCTTAGTAGTCATGTGTGGGACTGGGTAAACTAAAGAAAATAAGGAATGAAAGAAAGATGAGTTTCTATGCAGATTGTGGTATGTTGAAATGCAATTATTATTTATGCTGATGAGCATTTTATTTCAGCCATACCATAATTTCAGAAAACAGAGTATATTAAAAAGATGCAGTCTATCCCCACTTGTTCATGACTAAAGTCAATCATAGTATTCTACATGAGTCCATAAATTGTAAAGAACTCCAGCAGTGTTTAGTGGTTATTGAACTTGTTCGGTCTTTTTTTACCTTTTAACTGATCAATATGAACAAGTAAGAAGTTTCTCCAATATGAAAGATTTAAATAATCCAATGTCCTACTAAGTTACTCCTTCAAAAAATAAAATAGGCATTTTAAAAAATATTGTTTTTCTCAGCTTTTCCATCATACTTATATAGTGAGAAGAAATGCAATATATATATTTGTTTCACATATGGCACCTATTAGATATTATTTGAAGCCATGACTGTGAGAAAATGCTTTTGGTTCATGCAGAGCTATAGGCCCTTTGATTTTGAAATAATATGTCAGAAAGTCTGGATCTGAGAGACTTCAAACTTGTAGGCCTGCCCTACTAGACCTCCTTTTGACCATACCCCAGTGAAGAAAAAGGTTGAGTTTTGGTGTTAAAAATAATTAGTATTGGAAGCTACTGTAAGAATCAAGTTGCTTGAAGTTTCTGAAATCAAATTGCATATCTTGTATAAATAAGCTGACCAGATTTTAGCACTGGTACAGTGGGACACCATAGGGGGGGGGGCAGCTGAGGGACTGAGAATCGGGGCATGCCCCATGTGCCCCGCCCCATGCACCCAGCCTGCGCCCACCTGCTTGAGAAGGTAAAGAAGTCCAGCAGGTCGGGGGACCCCGGGAGGCCATGGCGGCGGTGTCCGAAGCCATCCCGGAAATGGGCGGTCCACAGCTCTGTCACTTCCATCATGACACTTCCGGTCTACCGCGCGACGCCCCTGGCCTCCAGCAGGTGCCACAGGGGCTCTTCCAGGGTTAGTCCCAATTTTTTGAAAGAATGCAGGTGGAGCACGCGGCGGGGCTGAGCGTGGGCATGCACCTGGTGGCACTGGCCGACAAGCTGCACAACCTGCGTGACCTACAGGTGCTTCTTCAATCTTCATTCTTTCAAAAAATCGGAACTTTTAAGAAATGCCGTGGGATGCGGGACAAATTCTTAAAAAGCGGGACTGCCCTGCCAAAAGCGGGATGTCTGGTCACCGTAGGTATAAATGAACTGTGTCCATTTTCCAGAAATACTGTACATTGGTAACTGTAGCACCAGCTGTGGAGTATAAGTAAAATGACTTTGACAGGCATAAACCAAAACCCATTAGTTAAGTGATCAGAGGAAGAACATATTTTAATCCAAAACCAAGCAGTAAGCATAAGTAAGTGGCTCAGACATCTCTCTAATTTATGCATGTAAAGAAGGGAAGGGAGCACAACACAATCAGACTTGTGATATTCTATTATTATAGCCACTGTCAAATAAAATAGCCTTAGCTTCCATGTGACATTGATTCTTAGTCTATGCTACCTAGTGGGACATATAGCAATATATTTCTGAAAACATGCTAAGTGAAAACCTTAAAAACATTAAAGTGGAATTGTTTTATAACTGTGGGATCCTTGGTGATGTCTGAGCTTGGATGTTTTCTTGCAGATGTTTCATTACCAAACTAAGTAACATGAGCTTGGTTGTTTTCTTGCAGACATTTCATTACCAAATGAGGTAACACCATTATGCTAAAATTGCCTAGCTTGGTAATGAAACGTTTGCAAGAAAACAACTCAGAGGAGACCAAGAACCCCAAACTTCAAGCCTAAGCTACAAGTATTCTCTTCCATTGTTTTCTAACTATTTTGCATTTCATTCTCATTTCCTATTATTCCTTCAGTGGAGAAAACAATACAGCATCATACTACTTGCAATTCTTGGTACCACCTGAGAGTGCTGACTTCATGAAGTATAGAATGAGTAAAGAGTTTGTAATGAATATTTTAAGACAAAATATATATGACAAGCAAAACATCTCTGACTTGGATATACCTGAATGTACAGATATAATACTTGACCCGTCTTCTGTTACAATAAAATGTAAGTGCTTAAGAAGGTGGATAATAAGTTCATGATCTTTTTTGAGAGAAAATTAAAGGACATTTACTCTGCTAATTCGTGACCTCTGGTCTAATATCCTAGGGACTATAAATGTCCTTCTCCGAGCTTGTTAATGGGTTCTAACCAATGATACAGTGACTTCCCATCCTGACATTCATATCTATGAATAAGTCTTCAAATGCTGATATTTGAGATCCTTTAAAAACATTAAGGTAGGGAAGGGAGTTAGAGTTTTGGACCATGAGTGCCAAGATGATCTGTAGTAAGGAAAATCTTAAGCCTACCTAGACCAGTTCACACCTCTGTTGCAAGGGAAATTTAATCTAGTCCTTTTGCTTGATTTAATAATAGAAGGGGACTATTTAAAGGAAAGGTGTCATTAAAAGCAATGAAACTTTGCCTCCTTTACTTGTCATTTATACTATTCTTATTATTGGTTTGATTTATCTTACCTAATTGCTGAGAAATACTTCTAAATGAATTCCCAATATATAAAACAATATCCTAATTTGTTTTCTTTAATGGCTATAATTGCTTATTTAAATTGCTAAACAATATTTTATAAACCTGAGATAATTTTTATGTTAGTGTTAAGGATCTATACCTAACATTTATATAACAATTGGTATACATATATAAATATATCCAGCGTGGATGTAATTTATGTGATATAAAAATATTTATGAATAATTTTAGATGTGTTTTCTTTTTCATCCTTTTGAAATGCTTCTCTTTTTTTTAAAGTAATATAAACCATCAATATGGGAGGAAGAACTGGATGCAGATTTCAAGAGTGATATGAAGGACTCCTCTGATCTTCTTATGAATTATTTATATTGCAACAGCAGAAAAATATGGCTGTATCAAGCAATTGCACATTTACGAATTTAAAATTAGAACAACAACAGTATAAACCCCTTGAAAAGCAACCAGAGCATAATATAGTACAAGAAACTGAAGCAACAATTTTGATAACAGGACAAGTGTTTCAGATCTCAGATAAGTAAAATCCTATTCAGTATAAAGACTCCTTTTTGATGAAATAATAAGGACCTTTCTTCATTTTTCTGAAATCAAAAATGCTGTATTTTTTTAAAAAACACACAATTGTATAGAAATGTTGCTTTTATTGTTGCTTATTATTTTTGTTACAATGTATGTCACTTTGATAATTCATAACAAAATTGTTTACTAGTCACACTAATTCTAATGAGGAAAATACAGTAGGGATGGACAAATCAGTCAGTTGTACTTTCATTTGTATACATTTTACAGTAATTCCAATTTGTTTTTGAATGAAGAAAATGGTATTTCCCTATCAAATATAGCTATCACTACCTTTAAGCTATATAATTCTCAATTGTTTGCACCAGACAGATTATTAGGAACAAGTTATTTCTTTGGAAAGATCTTTTTTATCTTCTTCCCTATTAATGTCAATGATGAAGAGCTTTGTTTGCAATTTTTAAAAGTGAAAACTCCCTGATTTAGCAATATAAATGATTGTATGTACTATGTGCAAGTATTTAAAGTCTGAAGAAAACAAAGCCTTCTTTTAGAATTGCAAAAAATGCAAGTTTTGCTTTCCTTTCAGTTCAATTCCTATTGCAAATTCTTCAGAATGGGGGCTTTCCATCTGTTGCAGCAGGTAAAACAAATGCTAACTCCTTCCTTCCCCACCTCCTGTAAACTTAGTAACCCTCTTGGCTGAAGCAATCTGCATTTTCAAAAGCAGCATTTTCAGTTCAAGGGCACACCTATTATATGCAACAATCTTAATTGAGAACTTGAAAAGTACCTCCAAACTCCGGCCAGTTTTATCGGCCAAACCTTCCCTACTCAGAATATCAAGCACGGGGGTTACTATTCATCTGTGAGATCGCAGAGGCTCCCTGCTAAAGTAAGAGGACAGTCCTCCAACCCACCATGGTCCAAGGGGTGGTGGAGGTTGCTTGTGATGGAGTTCCCTGAGCCTAAGAATAACGAAAATGAATGTTTCAAAACTTTCCAGAATAGGAAGACAGGACATTTTTGTGGAAGTCGGCAATTATTGTTCCCCTGCCCCAATAACTGAGGCTTCATCTTAATGTGGTCCCTGATAGATGAAGATCAAAATATACATATCTCGTTTTCAGGATTCTGTAACCTAAATCTTTGGTCACTGAAATAAATATGATATTTGGAAACTGGGTGTAGTGGTCTTCTGAAAGACCTATGTCCTCACTGCTGTTGAATTTGGATCTGGAGTACCAAACTGTACATACAAAGAGCTCAACTAACAATGGTTACTCAGTGCTGGGGGAGAATTATGGTTTCATTTCACATGTTAACTGCCGGTTCCTCATCATTTCTGCAAACTAGATTTTTTTTTTAAAAAAAAAAAGCCTTTTATTTATTTTAATTTTAAAATGTTATTAGCTGCCTAACTCCAGGTGACTTAACTAACAATAGGTTTAGCATTCTAAAGAAATCCTCCTTCACCATATAGCTAACCCCAGCACCTACCAAGTATTTCTAGATAATTGACGTGTTCTGATAGGTCAGGACTGAATGAGGTCACAGAAGAAGTGGGGAAAGACAACTCTATATCCCCGTGATGACCAGAGACCTGATGGGCAAAGTGTCATCTCTCCCAGATTTCCCTACATCTGAAAGCCTGGCAAATAGTTGCTGTTCATATCGAGCATTTTGTATTAATAACTCTCTGTGCAGTGGTGTGGTTATTTTCTCCATGTGAAGGCTGCTTTCTGGACTGATTCAGATGGTCTGGTAGGTACCAAAGGATAGTCTGGTTAGACCAGCACTTTGAAGCAGTATAAATATCACCATCACCATAGAACACCATGAAATATTGAAGATCCTAGAAAACTGCTCTAACAATTTGAGAGAGAACATTATTGATTGTACACGCACACACATACAGTATACCTCACAATGCAAACTTCAGTACTGTATACCAGGGGTGTCAAACTCGCTCGCATTATGTATCATGACGTATCACGGTGTTTTTTCCCTTTGCCGAGCCAGAGTGGGTGTGACCTACACAGGCCATATCTGTCCTGCAGGCCACCAGTTTGACAGGTACCATACAGTATGATTTTAAAAATTCTATCAAAATGGCTTTTCCAAAAAAACAACACTAAGCAGACAATATAAAGCAACTCCTAATTTATTAGTACATCATCATAATCATTGCTGTCTTGCTGGCCGGCAGGAGTCAATGTTTTGGAAATGATGTTGATATCATCATAGTCAGTCGTAGTGCTTGACGCATTTATTTTGCTACTGGCACTTTCTGCAAAGTCAATAGTAGTATAATGTAATTCAGAATGGCTGTCTGGTATTTTGTAAACAGTATCCTGATAAAAAGAGATTAATGTTGTTATTTTTTCTATAATATAGGTATAATAATACATATGTTTCCTACACCTTAATTTAATTACTGTTCTTAATTTGGCTAATAACCTGTGACTAGGTTTATTCCCTAACTACAGTTCCTTCAATGTAATCTTTATATTGGCTAGTCAAGTAATTAAAACTCAAATGTTAGTTAGATCTAGACTTGGTTAGTGTTAATTAATGTAAAACCTAAAGCCAATCAAAACAAATATTAAAAAAATATAAGCTATATGTGTATAAATCTTCATAGTCCATATGCATTAGTTTCATTATGCTTTAAATCTGAAAAACAGCAGTCCCAGGTTTGGGCATTTCAATATGTACAACTGTCATTGAAAGAGTAGCTTAATATCCTCCCCCCCCCCCCCCTAGAATACGAAGCTTAAAAGTATTGCTCACACACCAAGTCTAATTGAGTCACAGGGTGAAGGAATCAGTTATCTGATGACATTAAATTATTCTGTTGAATCCCGGGCTTCAGTCCCAGAGCTCATTGTTGACAATACTATGTTGTCCAAATGGCTGCTGGATTCAGTAGATGTGGGTTTTAACAGCTCATCTGCCTTTGATAATAGAGCCTTAGGTCAGGAAGGTATTGTTTAGATGTCTCTATGGTCATTTTTTATCTCACTCCTCCCCTTCTCTCACGTTGGTAGCGATGCATGTCCTATAATTGAGCAATTTATGCTTTTCCTGCACTAAAAAGTACATAAGAAAGAACAGTGTTGACAATAGTTGCAGCACCCAGCTTCTTTTGCTGCTTTTGAATAGGTAAGTAGATGACCGCTTGGCTATGATATTTTAGAAAAACCAAAATCTATAGACTGAAAATTGAAAAACTCCCAGAAGAAGACAACAGCTAACCATTTCTCTTTTGTGGTTAAAAAAAGAAAGCACCATAAATCTGTAATAAACTCATAGGATACCTGACTTTAAGGACAGAAGGGTATAATGGCAGGGGTGTCCAAACTTGGC
>JANHFP010003837.1:48113-58589 GCA_032468135.1 Calamaria suluensis | reverse complement strand
GAAATTCAAATTATTATATATATTATCTGATGAATGAAATAATGTTTTGTAGAAGTGTTTTACAATAAAAAAAACTTTTTTTAAAAAAATAAATAAATAAATCTAAAAAGTTATATAATTTATGGGAAGGAATAAATTGCAGATTGAAAGAAAATGTGTCAGTAAAAGTCTCAGTGTTGGGGATGGGTTTTTATAACTATTCCTCTTTACCAGCATTATTTCCTATGTGAGAAGAAGTCTCCAAAGCTGTTAATAGGTCTCAATTTTCCCGACCCAATTCAGTCTTCACAATTATTTTTAAGCTTTTAAATATTAAGTCACAAGACTATATCAATGGAGATTTTCAGTCATATAGGTTGTCCCAAAGGTGCTTTTTCAAAAGGCGATTGGATTTTGGTTTTCGTCAAAGATGTTTAGTTTGTCACTTTTGGGTCACCAGGCTATAAATCACCCAGATTTGTCTTGTGGCAATTTGCAATGTGTTTGCTTGGCTCTGATGTTCAGTACTGTGTCAATACAGCTACTACGGTTATTACTGTAACCTTTTTAGGCTTTTTATAGTCTATGAACATGGTCAAATATCACTAATATACCATTCTTTAATGTCCAAGCCCATGCAGTGTTCAAGTCCAAATACATTTATTTGGTCTTGAAGAGAAAAAAAATATTGAGTTCAATCAGGAAAGCAATTTGAAAATTGAACATAAGGAATTGAAACATTGTATTTCCTAGTAAATAACACAAACATTTGGGGATACGATAACTACAATAGTTTGCTGTAGTGGTTAAAACACTAAGCTGGAAACTGTGATTCCGTGAATTCGAATCTGGCCCTGGGAAGATAGGCAATTGGGTGACCTTGGGCCAGTCACTCTCCGTCAATCCTGGAAGAAGGCAATGGCAAGCTATTTCCAAAATCTTGCCAAGAAAACTACAGACATTTTTTCAGGCAGCCAACAGAAGTCAATACTGACTTGAATATACAATATGCATACGGGGGGTGGGGGGGGAGAGGGACAGGTCATCATGGTTGGAAGATAGAAAACAACAAATCAGCCCTTAAATTAAACTCAGTAAATATATTTTTGACTGCTATTACAACAACAAATTTGGACCTAATTTGTTCTGCTTTGCAAAAAACAAACAAACATGAGAGCAGGTACTAGAAACATTCTCTATCATGTTAGTGATTAATGCGAAGGCCTGATATTGGGAAAGTTTAATAATCCAGATAATTTAGCAAAACTCATGCAGGATATTATGGAAAAATAAACTTCTTCAAGTAGTCTGCTTCTTATAGGATATAGTTATTCTTCCAAATTGTGCTCGGAAGTGGACTGCATGAGGTTTTTACATTTTCTATAACTAGTCTCTGGACCAGTTGAGGTTTCTACATACCTTTCAAAGGTAGCTCATATTAGGGTTCAAAATTATGTAATTGGAGCATTTATTACCCAGACCTAACATATCATGAAACAGACATAGACTCTACTACTTTTTAACTGTGTGACTACAGATTTGGCAATCTAAAAAACTGGACATTTACGTTCAGACCTAAGCCTAAATTGTGAAGCAGAACATGTTCTCGCCCTCAACAGAACAAATTTCTATTCCCATCTTCTACATGTTTTTTATATCTTGTTCCAAGAGTAGCTTTGTTGGTTTATTTTAAGTTTAAATCTATTACCCTTACCTGGTGTGTTACCTACATTAGTCACTTATTTAGAATGAAAATGTATATATATATATATTTTAAAAAAGGTAAAAAATAGTTGTTTTTTTAAGTATAGCATAAATCAGTGATGGCTAACCTTTTTGCCATTGTGTGCCAAAAGTGGGGGGTCACAGGGGGGTGGGTGTTCGCCTGTCTGCTCACACTCATAATTCTATACGCCCTGCCCCCCATGCATGTGCATGTGACTCCCCGCTCATGCATGAGTGACCCTCTATGCTCCCCCTGCTTTTGGCATGTGATGGCATGGTGCACCTCTCTGGAAGTCGGGGAAGGGCGAAAATGGGTTTCCCTACCCCCCTGGAGGCTCTCCCGAGGCCAGAAACAGCCTGTTTCCCGACTTCTGGTGGGCCCAGAAGGTCCAAAAATCAGCTGGCCAGTGTGTACATGCATGCCGGAGCTGTGCTCACGTGCCCACCAATATGGCTCCACATGCCATCTGTGGCACCTGTGCCATAGGTTCACCATCACAGGCATAGATAATCATATAGTTGATGATAATGTTGATTTTTTTTTTGAGCAGAATAACAAGAAAGAGAGCCATTAGTTGATAATATCAGCAGATTGAAGGAATTATTAATATTTTAGTGTCTGCCTCTTCCCAGCTTCATAACTTGTCCTACTCCCAATGCATTATGCTGAACTACGTTGTGTGAAGATTGGTGGTATGAGAGCTTTAAACAATAAACTGGATAAATACTGCCTGAAAACTTACCTTGAACAATTAATTCTACAACATGACTCGCAAGTGTATTGCTGTTTACTTTAGCTTCACAACGATATTGCCCACTGTCATTTTTATGAACAGATTGGAATTTCAAAACAAACTTTTCATCTATCCATGAACTGAACCGTTTTCCTTCAGGATGTAAAATATGGAACTTCTCTTCTCTCTTGTTCAGCATATACCAATTCATGTCAGGCTTTTGGAGGCAGTACATCACCGGGCAGTCTAGACTGGCGTTGTCACCAAGATTGCTATAGTATTTTGTACCTCTTTCAATAGTAATAGTAATGTTGCAGTTATTATTCTCAGAATCTGAGAGAGAAAAGCAAGATGGAAATTATGCTTTGCATAAAATATGCATCTCAGTAGTAGCAATATATGCAATATCTAACAGACATCTTTTATCACTTTTTGTGGGGTAATGTTTCCCCCCTTTCACAAGTTTTTTTTTTTGGGGGGGAGTCTTATTTAAATGTCAGGAACACATAGGCTTTTAAACACAATGATATTAAACTTCTGACTTCAGTGGTCAGTGAAGACATTTAGAATTATGCAAAGTTATCACAGGGTTTGTATTGGCTTTGGGACTACTAGTTTGTTCACAATAGAAAGTGCTACCATTGCTGAGTGGTCAGAAACAGAAAGCCAGGTAGGAAAGTTAAAGTCCAAAAAGGTTAAGGACAAAATTTATGAACAGTTTTCTTGACAGATAAATCAATGTCCCCATCATTAGAACATCTAATGAGGCTCCTGTTCCCTTAGACCAGTGATGGCGAACCTATGGCACGCATGCCACAGGTGGCACGTGGAGCCATATTGGTGGGCATGCCAGCACAGTTCTGATGGCCACATGATTGTCGGGCCTTTGGGGTCCACTGGAAGTCAGGAAACAAGCTGTTTCTGGCCTCTGGGGGTGGTGGTGGTGGAGAAGCCCCCCCTTTTTTTTGCTCTCCACTGTCTGCAGGGCCTCTCTAGAAGTCTGAGGAGGTTGAAACAGATGTCACCACTCCTGGGAGGCCCTCTGGAGGCCAGAAATGGCCCATTTGCCAACTTCTGGTTCTGGGGGACACGCACATGAGCAGGGTGTGCGTGGGCCACATAGAACTATGGTAAGGTGACCAGGCGTCCCACTTTTCGTGGGACAGACCTGCTTTTTAGGCAAATGTCCCGCGTCCCACGTCGTCTTTTAAAAGTTCCGCTCTCCTCCCCACCCGCTCCCCTCCCCACCCACTCTCTGGCACGGAGGCAAGAAAGGAAGCAGGAAGGGAGGGTTTATGCCGCCGGGACACCGTTGACGGGGGGAGGGCACGCATGCGTACATCCCCCCATTGACGGTGTCCCGCTTTGGCTATGTAAAAATCTGGTCACCTTAAATTATGGGTGTGGCCATGCAGGCAACCCCATCCCCCGCCTTTCCCGCTTTTGGCATGTGATGGCAAAAAGGTTAGCTATCACTGACAGAATAGCAATAGATAAATTCAAAGTTCCCAGGCCCTCGCAGACATTGTAAAAAGCCCAGGCCTATTCCATCTTAAGACTATCAATTATCATTACTCACTACCTCTAAAATAACAGATGGAAAAGTTTGCTTCTTAAAAAAAAAACACAACTAATTTAAAGTCTACTTTTCAACATGAGACTCAAGTCAAATAGTTCCTTTTCTTCACTCTCCTTTTTGACTTTAAAGGTCACTTGTCTAAATAAATGCCAAAAGCTGATAGCTGTTACTGAAAAAAAGCAGAGATGATTAAAAGTCATTGAAAATACTTGAAGGCTGAATTAAAAAAAGGTATCTGAAGTTTGAGATTTGAAACTCATCAGTGCCTTATATCTGAGTTCCCCAACCTTCCCAGGTTTGCGAATTGAGGGGGCGGCGGGAACAGCCACAAAAGCGGCTGGCAAGCGCATGCAGCTCGATTTGCATGAGTAACGTGCATATAGACCTGCCACTCACACAATTGGAGCATGTTTACATGTGCCTGCCTGCTGCTTACGCATTTGAGGATGTGTGTGCAAGTACTTGCTGTTTCCATGGCCTGGTTGCAAACAGTTCACGGTCCAGTTGTAGAAAAAGAAGCTACAATAGGTGAAATAGGACTTTTGGTGGTTTATTTGGGGTAGAAGCAGTGTAAGTTTAAAGTAGAAGCAATTCATGTTTTCAGACTTTGGAGTTATTTCTTTGGATATGTAAAAGTATTATTGAAATTTGCAAGGGAAAAGCCTAATCTTTTGACATTTCACATGAAGCTTACAAACTTCTTGATAAATATATAAATAGTCTGTGAAACTGTAAATTTGGATTCTTGTTCTATTTTTTGCCTATTCTAGTGTTATGTTTAAAAAAATCTTCTTGTTTTGGGCCTAATTGCTGGTGATATCTTTGTAATGATTATGGTATGGATACATACATTAACAGAAGTAACGTTCAACCATTAATCAATAACTATAATCTTAATACTGGGAGCAAGCACAGGGGTGGAATGACTGATAATCAAAATAAGTGGATGTAATTTATTGGTGCACAAAACTTGCACCAATGGAAAAAAGGAACAAGAGCCGAAATTTGTATTGCAGATAAGGATATTAGAAAGGGACAAATATGAGTAGAAAAGAACTGAGAAACAAAATCATCTTCCCTTTCCAGGACTTAGACATAAGTTCTCCTCTTACCATTTCAATTCCTCTTGTGTAGTATGTCAGCTATCCTTTGTTCTTTTCATATAGACAAGTAAACAGAAGTTAAAGGAGAAGTGGAAGCCCATAAAACCATATTTTCAGGGGAAGCAAAATTCCTCTGATCAAGGCAGAGAAAATAGATGCAATAGATACAAACTTCAAGGCAAACTACTCTAAATTTGATTGTAGAAAATACGACTTCAGCAATGGAGTGGTCAACGCCTGGAATGTTCTACCTGACTCTGTTGTTACATCCTCTAATCCTCACAACTTCAACCTTAAACTGTCTACCATGGACCTCACCCCGTTCCTAAGAGGTCTGTAAAGGGGGCATGCATAAAGTGCACCAATGTGCCTATCGTCCCTGTCCTACTGCCCCTATTTATTTGTACTCATCCCTTGTTCATGTCCATGTTTATACCTATACCTGTTATCTTGTACATAGTCAACAAACTAAATAAAATAAAAATAAGTAAATAAAAAACAGTCATATGTAGACTAAGCCAGTGATTCTCAAACTTTTTTGGGCACAATTCCCTACAATGATAAATATATTTGTCTGCTTTTCCCATCAGAATTCATTTCTGCTGCTGACTTGAGACTAGGTTCTCACAAGACTCCAGCAGTGCTGGGTTAATGTTTGAATACTCTCTTCCCAAGAATCAGATCTAGAGGTCCACATTGCCTGTCTGATAGCAGTGTTTGCAGCTGGGAATGGTGAAGACAGACTGGTGGGCTAAACCCCTGTGGAAAGCAAGAGAAGCTGATATTAAAATATCTGGAACTTAGCAGTCTGCTATGCCAATAAAGCAACCATTCAAAAGATCCACTTTGGTATCGTGGTTAAGCTGTTGGCCTAAAAACCAGGAAATTGTGAGTTACAGTACAGTCTTGCTTTAGACACAAAGACTGGTTGGGTAGCTTTGGACCAGGCAACTCATTCTTAAACCAACCCTCTTCATAGGGTTGTTTTTAAGGGGGAATTGGAGGAAGAATGGGTATTAGTTATATTTTCCACTTTGAATTATATATATTAAAAAGTGGGATAAAATCTACTAATTGTTATTTTGTCATTAAAAATTCTCTTCCTAGATTCCTCTTGCCTTTCAATTCACATCTCATCCCAGGCGAGTCATCTGACTTTACGATCACGCCCAAATTTGCTCAAGAAGTTTTGGATCTCCAGGCTAAATCAAGATTAGGATGAATCATAATGATTTTTTAAAAAACAAGGCAAGTTAAAATCACCAATGGTACTACTGTTCCCTTTGAGACTCTATTCCAGCGGTGTCAAACTCACTGCGTCACAGCAGCATCACGTGACTTATCAGGACTTTCCCTCCCTTCACTAAACCAGGGATGGGCATGATGCATCCAGCCTGCAGGCCGGGAGTTTGACAGCCCTGCTCTATTCCAAATTCCCACATGTTCGGAAGAAGGTGTATATTAGGGTTCTGCAAAGTATCCCCAAATGGTTTTTCACAGTGGCTATTAATGGGCACTTAAAACTTAAATCTATAAACTTGTTTTTCATAATATACAATTCATGTTTGCTCTGATCATCTCTATTTTGTAGTATTTATACATGTACATATATGTGTATGTATGAATACACACACAAAATGCAGTAAACAATTTTTGAATCTTTGGGAAAAATATATATAAACATTTACTGTTTTTGCACATTTCACAAATTAAAATCCAAACTGCTTTTTATCCATTGGCTCGTGTTAAAATCTGTTAAACATTTGCTGACAAAATGCACTTTGTAGTTAAATTAAAACAACCTGCGCAAACCTGCTTTATAAGAAGCTACATTCTAATCAGACTTAGAAAATATACATATAAATGTGCATCTACACTATTCAATCACATAAATACAAAGAGTAGAATTGAAAAATACACTATGTTTCTTTTTGTCCCGTGAAAGTTAATAATTTGGTCATAAATATTTTTAACAGAATTAGAATTTAATAAGATAGAGATGAAGAGTACTAAGCCCATATCTTGCTTCATATATTCATCTGAATAGAGTTGTAGTTTTCCATGAGTCCTTATGCAGCATCTAGAAAGAAAATTTGTGCACACATTGCTATTATTTTGAAGAAGATTTTTCTTAGTAGTATCCCTTACCATGTTTCAATGAGTTTACCACCATCAGCATCAACAAGAGAAGCAGTAGTACAATGTTGCCTATGTACATGGCCTGGAGTTATCCTCACTTCAGGGTCATTGTGAAAATGGAAGGGAATCTGTGGAACAGAAATATTGTCTTTAGCATCATTGGACATTCTTAAGTCATCTTTGAGTGCTCACAAGCAGAGAGATCATGAGAAGTGAAAGAAAGAAGTGGGTGGAAAAGGGCTTTATCTCACACAATGCAGATTTTTTTTCCAGCCCAGATCTTCCTGCAGTAGAATTGCTGCTCTTGGTTTCCAAATCTAACCTGTTTTGCTATTGCTATCTTTTAACATCTTTTCCACCTTGTAAGAGGAACCACTGCAGAATAAAAGGAAGCAAACCCAAATTGAAGTAGCATCAGTGTAGTTTCATATAACTGTTTAAGGATATTTTAAAATGTAAGGCTAAAATGGTTTTAAAAATTGCTGCAATACTTTGCTCAGATGTATCGTATTTGTTAAAACTTCATTTCAGTAGGTGTAATATAAACTGTGCCAGTCAATGCCAACAAAATTGCAGCTAAAAGGAAGCACTGAAAAACAAGGCAGGTATATCAGCATCTTCCAAACCCTCCATTAAAAACAGAGTGAGAATCGATCATGTTTGATGACCCAGAAATATTGACCAACATCTGTAAGAGAGAAAATGTCTATCCATTTGATTACCTGAACAGATTGGCTGATGACATTAATGTTTGCTGCTGTGCTGTGGTTACATTGGAAAATGTATTAACATACCACCTGGTGCACACATTATATAAACCTATTATTTCTTTAATCACAGTTTATTTAACAAGACACAATAAACATGAAAACCTAAAAACCATAGTTTAGAAATCACATTATGGATTAACATATCGCATGACGCTAGGCCACAGAAAATAAACACAATAACCTTCCTTTTGGTCTTCTCAGTAGCTTTGGGAACTGTAACATTTGGAAGGTAACAAACCTAACTACTATTAATAACAGTTAAACTCCCACAACTTACTGTTGCTCAGGAATCAGCATGTGCCCGTGTTTTTCATATATTCTTCAATATATTACAGGACGTTTGGGAGACTTGCACAGAAAAAGAGAAAACTGAGGAAGGAACTAGATGCCCACAGACAATCCTGATCTTTTAATCAAAGTTGAGGTTCAGAGGTATTACATCAAGATCACACTATGTTAACAAAAAGGAGACTTTCAAACAGAATGAGCAAACTTTTCTGAGCATCATATTCAAGGTTTGTGGTTTCATGATTGAAAAAAAATAATAATAAGCAAAAGAGACATTATCAGTCAGAAGATATTTCTACTGGGTTTTTCCAGACAACAAGCCTTGTTTTCAAAAACTTCTGAATTCAGCATAACAAACCCAATATGAAATGTGCGCAAAATAAACATGGGCTGGATCAACTATTTTAAGATCTGTTCAGATACCGGAATGCAATTAATGAGGGCATGTTTAGATGTTTCCAAATCTTGCACTCAAAAAGGAACTGTCACCAGCTGTTGCTTACCCTATCTGAACTATACCTGAATTCAGAATATGATCTGCAATCAGTGCTTTCTTACTGGCTATTAACAGGATATGTAATTCTACCTTTGCTGTTCCATGCTTCAACACACATCTCTTTCCCCTCTTCTCAAAAATAAAAGAACAGCTGTTGTTTTGCTTGTCACGATAGTAGACCTCCATTGGCTTTCAAACTACTAATGCTAGCATGTTGGTAATGCCACATTCAGGCTCTTTTCCCTTAATTGCTAGGAACTGTAGAGTACTGCCAAGCCAGAAATTCATCAAATGGGGACACAAACACATCAAGCACAAGGCAGTACTAGAGTGTATAGTTCTCTGCCTATGAATATAATGTCACTTGCACAGGGATCAATTAAAAAAAATTGTAATTGCAAGCCTTCACTGCACCATTAGTCATTTCATTGATTCACCGCGTCAGTATTTCCACATAGAAGGCCCTCAGTTAGAAGGGCTAATATTTTTTTTAAAAAAAGCCTTCTGTCTCCTAAATATTTTTTTCCTCTAGATGGTACCACCTTCTTCCAATAAAAAGCTCAACTCTAATTTGATTAAACATCGCCAAAATGAAAGTTACCAGCCCTTCATCTTTGTAGATTTTTAAGAAGAGTCTGGAAAACATTTGCTCTAGGATACTTTAAGGGATTAACCTGTACATTGTAGCAGGTTGGCATAGATGATTCTCTTTCAACTTTTCAACCCCAAGGTTCTATTATTAAAAATAAAATCCGTCTGCATGGCATTATGAGGATCCAAATATGTCTCCAGAAGTTGTGAATGCTCCAACACTGGAAGTTTTTAAGATGATGTTGGATAACCCTTTGTCTGAAGTGGTGTAGGGTTTCCTGTCTGGGCGGGGGATTGGACTAGAAGACCTCCAAGGTCCCTTCCAACTCTGTTAATCTATATTCTATGTTATTATCAGCTATGGAAAATGGTTTTTACCATCATTAACTCTAGATACTGTATATGCTTAAATACGAAGCTGTTGAGATGTGTTGCCTAAAGTTCCAAAGGAGGAAAGTGAAAAGGCAACTATTACAAAACTCTCCTTTGGCATTTTTATGTATGTTGCCAATAACATACAATAATTTTGTATTACAGAGATTCTTTTAATCCTGTTTATTATTAAAACTTTTCTGTAGCAAGAGCAAATGGTTATAGTCTATCTGTATGTTGAGATTAAATTGATGAGGTTAGAAACTATAGAAATGAAAGGAAATAACACAGGCATTGAACATGGATGAAGGCAAAGGACCAAATTCTCATTTGCATTTTTTTTTAAAAAAGTTAAGAAACTGTGCAGCTACACAAACTGCATTGATTGCGAGTCAGTCTCCAATTGCAATTCAAGATGTGGTTATTAATTATAAAGTCCTGCATGGCATACAGCCTGGATGTATGATGGACCTTAGTCCTCTCAGGAGAACAGACAAGCTATATAAACTGTTGTCAGTAAAACACATATATATTACTTTAAAACAGGGGTCTCCAACCTTGGCAACTTTAAGACTTGTGGACTTCTATTCCCAGAATTCCTCAGCCAGCACAGCTGGCTGAGGAATTCTGGGAGTTGAAGTCCACAAGTCTTACAGTTGGAGATCCCTTATCTAGGAAACTGGTGTCTTGCAGAGGAATG
>JANHFP010003837.1:20464-32383 GCA_032468135.1 Calamaria suluensis | reverse complement strand
AATATGATTCAGTAGATGGATTAAAATGCCAAAGCCAGTCTAAACCTCTAGTTGCCTGAGACTGGCCATAATAATAATAATAAAAGTTCAAAAACATCTGGGGCACCGTGTGAATACCATCAACATTGAAAAATATCAGTCAATTGCAAAAGGCATCTTTACTTGGACCAGCTTACAAATTGTGACAGTATCTTTAATACCATCAAACAACAATATCTATCTCAGGTCTTTGGGAAGGACTCAATAGATGGATAAAAATCCTGGATCTAATCTAAACATCTGAGTAATTGTGCAACCAATCATAACAGCTAGTAACCTTGTTGATACTGAGTCAAAAATACATATAGCAATTGTTCTGCCTATCTTGTTTCTGAGTAGATGCTGTGTTTTATTTAAACCAGAGGGTTAACAGGCCACCTTAAATTATGAATGTTTTGAATTGTAAGTTTTCTATTATTTCTCATCCACAGAATGTTGCTACAAAGTATTCTTTTCCTTTAACAAACTTAGAAATACATTTCTAGAGCACAAATTGTCTTCTTGGGGGAAGAAATAAGGATAGTAAATCCTCATTTAGCCATTGCAAATGGGAATGGCAATTCTATCACTAAGCAACATGTTCATAAATATGAGAGTATGCCAACTTAAGATATCACATCTGCCCACAGTCATTAAGCAAATCACCTGTGGTTGTTAAATGCAACATCATGTGACTGCAACTTCTGACTTCCCCATTGACTTTGCTTGTTGGAAACTGGCTGTGAAGATTGTAAATTGTGATCATGTGACTTCCATATATTATAAATTATGCTTTTACCAAGCATTTGAATTGTGATCATGTGATTACAGGGTATTATAGTGATTGCAACTTTGAAACTAGTCGTATAACTCATTTTTCAATGTTGTAACTTTGAATGGTTGTTAAACAAGCAATTGGTAAACTGGGACTTTGTTGAAGCAGATTGTAAGAAATTGTCTTCTCAGTACTTCTGTTAGCTGTATCAAGGATTCCTTTTCTCTCGCTGAAAATCTATTGGAATTAAGAGTCAAGTAGTTTTCCTTCTTTGGAAATCACTCTTGGTGTGTTTCAGTTCTTACTGTAATAGCAGTTCTTTTAAGTTACTTGGTTTTGTATATAGTTTAAGGAGGTATAGAGAGCAGGCTTTAAAACTTTATTTCATATAGGTTTTTTTAGTAGTTTAAAAGTTACCATTGCATCTTATTAGACAATTAAGTTTAGCTTTTTTTGTAAATCAATTAATCACTGTCCTTCAAAGACAATTTCAGAATGCAATCTTCGAAAGTAAAAATGATGGAAGTATGATAATCTGTTTCATAATGAGATATTGTAAGGTACTAATATAAAACAGGTTACTGTTCTTGTACATGGACTGTCTTTCGGAACTTGTCTTCTATTATTTTGAATGTGATAGTTCTGGAGTGAAATAAAAATTCTGTGGATTATAAATATTGAAATATAACCATATAAAAATTACTATAAATTATGAATTCCTGTTTATTTGAAAAGCTCTCACACACTAACTCTGTGTAAGACATATACTTAACTACACAGTTTTAGGAATTACTAAGGTATAATACTGAACATCTTGTTCACTTTTTTAACAAAGCTGGAAGCCAGAATCTGACAGCTAATCTTGGAGTAATTGAATACATAAATATGCATAGGAAACAGAAGACTTTCAACTGATAATACAAATTAAGGTTAAAAAACTGATGAGCCGAGAGTGGGATACATTAGATGTGGGTAATGATAGAGAAATATTAGGATAAGTGGTCAAAAAGGTAATAGATAATAAATGGATTTATTTTCTTGTATACTGTTTAAACATCCTATCCTCTTGTATTAATATGTTTCTTATCACCCATTGGGGACCTTGTGGGTGATAATTGTATGATTTATTTATATTCTATATCACCTGTTGTTGTTTTTTAAAAAAACAAATAAGATTATCAAAATCTTAATCTTTTTTATATGAAAACAACTTGTGTCTTATGTAGTGTCAATCCATAAAATATAACAGCAAGCTATATTTCTGCTTGTATGCTGTTTCTGATCAAGTTAAATGTGTAGTTTTCTCTGCAAACAGGTTGTTGAAGATTATGCTGGAAGATGGCAGGTTCCTCTGCCACAGCTTCAAGTACTCCAGACAGCTCTCTGTTGTTTTACATCTGCATGTGTATCTTTTCCAGATGAATGTGAACATGTACAGTATGTACTAAGTAGCCTAGCCTTGTAAGTAGACCATGCTCTTCCTATTGTAAACTATTTAACTTTGGGATAGTATAGGATAATTTGAAAAATTAATCTTCAAGGATACTTTTTTAAGCTTTGGGTAGAAGATTGTTGTCATTGTTTTCCAAGTGTATAAAATGTGTAAACTATTTAAGAATTTGTTTGGAGTATATTGATGGACATACGGGCTTTATAAAGACCATTCATTTCGTAATCTTCCCTACCAAACCAAGATATGAAACAATGCTAACGTCTTTGTTTACATCTTTATTTTTGGGCTAGGAGTAATTACCATATTTAAAATAAAATTGAGAAAATAAAATATAAGACATGCTATGGCAACAAAACCTTTTCAAATGAAAAAAAGTTTTATTCAAACTCAATCCTATCATCTTTATATAGGCACCGGTACTAGTTTGATATTTTGGAAACTCAATCCAGGCTTTCTTGGATATATATAAAATAGTGCAGAATACATATTTGGGGTTTTGAATCTTAGAAGCAAGCATTCTTATCTAGTGAAGGGCAGGTTGCTGTTGGGTATCATCAGCCTTTATTTTTAGGCAAGTCAAAGGAAAAACTATATAGGCAAATCTTACCAAAGCAATTCCCCAATGCAAAAATGTAATAGGTTGCAATTATGTGCACTCACCATACCTAGTGTGGTATTATCATCAAGCTGCCTTTTAATCTAACAATTTCTTAAAAAATAGGAAATAATTATTAGAACACTTATATATAAATTACTGCAAAATCTTTCAAATCTTGTGGAAGACCAAAAGATATTTGATAACTTCATTTAAGGCACTAGACTTGTAAGTTCTAAAGGATAATCACAAGAATGCTGAACAGAACATATCTAAAATCTCAGGGTATCAAAAATCAGCATACATATAGAAGTTAAGTTCTGATTAGCAACCATTTTAATTTTATCAAGCCAACAGTTTCATTAGATTGCTTTTTTTAAAAAAATATGACATGAATTTTTAAAACAATCCATTGTCTCATAATGATGTAGAATAATATGCATGTGAGCAAAAACTGAAAAAATGCAGTGTTTACTGAAAAAAGTTGCTTTCTTTTTGGAGATAGAAGAATTAGCATCAAATAATGTTAATTCACCATTTAAATCCCCTTGAATCTGCAATCTTTAATTGGATTAGAAATGTTAGGTTGTAGTGCTCCTTAATAAAGTATTTCTTCAATTCCGTGATATGGAAGTTTGTATAGATGTAATACACTAAAATTCTGCTGATACATAATATAACATGCCACTTCAACATTGCATTAGGAACAATATTACTCCAATATTTTACCCTGTCAGTAACTTTATGTGGTATAGTAGTTTAAATGAGCTTGCCTGATAGAGAATCTAACAGAGCTTTGTCAACATTGCTCCTTCATTTAAAACTATTTAAACTTGTGACATAATATGTTTGCTCTGCTTATTTTTTTAACTTCAAGTTGCTTTGATTTATAGGAGCTTTTTCGAACTGTTGCTATTCTTTGGAAAAGATGAATTCTATGAAGATCCTTTAAAAGACATTCTTGGGTCAATCAAGGTAATTTGCTGGTGTTCAAATAAATAAATGTTAATAAGCATAATTTACAAGTAGTCCTTGATTTATGATTTGTTTAGTGACCATTCAAAGTTTTGACCACACTGAATGAATGGTAGTTATATAGCTGATTCTCAATATTCCAACCATTCCAGCACTCCCTTGGTCACATGATTGTGATATGAATGTTTTGGCAATCCATTCATACTTATAACTGGTTTCCATGTGCCCGATGATCACGAGTGCCATTTTTAATCTTCCATGCTGGTTTCTTCAGAAAGCCAAATGGGAAGCCAGCAGGGAAGACTGCAAGTTGCTCGGGTAACTCTCCTACTTGTGATCTCTCCCAGCCTCTTTGAACTTGCACTGATCACTTGGACAGCCTTGTGCACTTCCCCTGACTTATGCAGTGCCTATCACAAACCCTGACTCATTTAGTGCCTCTAGTGCAACTCCTGCACCCTCACCCACCTACCCCTATAACACTTTGTATAGTACCTATTGTGTACCCTTTCTTCCCCAAAACCCACCTATTCCCTTCCTTCCTCTCTGATCCAGCAGAGGCTGTTAACTTGCCTGCTTGCCTGGGAATTTCAACTTCCTGCTGGCTTCCCACTTTGACCTTGAAGCAACAGGAAATTGCCCTGCCTAAAGACCATGGGATTGAGTTAATAGCAGCAAATGGGACTGCAGGGATTGCTGTTGTTAAGCAATATGATTGTGTTTTCTGACAGTACTGCTTAGTGACAGGAAGCTTTGGTTCCAGTTGCTGTGGTGTCACAAATTACCTTGATAAGGAACTGTATTGAAAAGGAAAATTCAGTTTCTAAATAACTTAAAATTTATGTATGAAATTCTGAGTCAATGTATAATGCTGTTAATTGTATATAAATAACATGATTAATTGTTAATATCAAATTCATGTAGGAATTAGTTTGTGACTTTAGAGTCTGTTATTCTATCAGACCATCTCTTCTTGCAGTCTGTGGAGGTTCCATAAATTTCTAATGGCAATTGAAAAAAATAATAATTAATGAGCAAAGCTACACAATCCTTGCCAATTAAATTCATAAACATTTTTCCTATAGTGTTCTTCCCTGTTGAAACTTTTAGTAGTTCTTGGGTTAGCTCCTAATAGATTATTTTTAGTACTGCATATTTGTGATATCTATATTGAACTCTCATTGTCATGGTTTTAAACTGGATGAAATGGTGTGTTATAGGGTAATAGTTTTTGAATGGCTGTATGGCCATATGGTAGCCTTAAATGGCTAACATATACAGGATGTGTCCAAAATCTGGGAGCCATGATGCCCAAGGGAATCAAGTTTGGGGAAGTTGTGCTTCATGCTGCTGACTTCCTCTGTGCTGCTGCAGTCATGTTATCTTTGTTTTCATGTTCTGTGAGTCTTCCAGCCATTATCACAATCCCTCACTCCCTTCGTCACCCAGCAGCAGTCATTTATTTCCCTTTGGACAGGGAAGAAGGGAAGGAGGGAGGGAGCAAAGGAAGGAAGGACCACTGTGCGTCTGCATGAATGCTTGGAAGAAGCAATAAATGTAATTGAGGAGAAGGCAACACTTATACTTTTTAAATTTTTGGGTTGAAAAGAAGAAAATTTGTCTAATCGATGTGGCAATAGCAGAGGGTAGTGGAATAGAAAAAAATGGAGAGATCACAATGTATCAAGATCTAAATTCAAAATTTGAAAGATGATAGCATAAATTAGCCATGGTAATCTCAGCGATTAATAACATACTGGGTGCCATACCAAAAATTCTTGGACAGCACTTACAAAATCCAGGAATTGACAAAATTTCTATCTCGATTGTAAAAGGCCATATTGCTTGGATCTGCAAATGTACATAATGACATCCAAGGTTTTTGAGAAGAGGTTGATCAATATGAAGGCCAATTACTGAATTCTCCTCAACCTTTCATTTTTAAGACATTTCCTTTGGGACAAGTAATAGAAACGTATGGTGCCAGTCAGTTTTGGCATATTTTTGCAAAGATGCAATTAATACAGTAGGAGCCCCTAAGTTTATGCTAAAAACAGTGAAATTTTGCTTTTAGTTATCTCCATGTACTACTACTGCTCATACTCTAAAAACTAAGTATATGCAGTGTACTGATACATTCCCAGATACATTCTAAGTACTTTAATGTTCACTACTTATTCCTCCATAGGATTGCCAGAATCGACTCAGCAGATACAGAAATGTTAACTTAGAATTGGTGACTCGAATTACCAGAGACAGTGGACCTTGGGAGGATCCTGTATTACAAGCTGTTCTTAAAGGAAGACCAGCTTCTAAGGAATTAGGTACAAATCATTTTCCATATATATTAAAATAGCATAATTTAAATTAATTAAATTAGGAACAATTTACTTCATTTCTTTATAATTGTTTCCAAGCGGTGAATGTTGTAATGTATTTCTTAATCACAGGATAGAACTAATTCAATTAGAGACTAAAGTTGGGCTGAAAGATAAGAAAATTTAATGTAAAATATATTCTAGATTTTGAGATTATTTCTTATGCATTGAAAACAATTTGTGTTGATTTTATAGTTATTGGTCCTGAGATGGGCACAGGATTAAAGAATAATTTTATGTGTGCATCTTGTTACAACATGGACAAAATTTATCAGCTTGCCAAAAGTCAAGCTGACTTGATGGCACATAATAAATCATTTTATTGCAATTGCAGATAAAATTATCACGTAAAATGTTGTGTTACTTTCATAGGAATATAGTATGATCTCACTGAACAATATTGCAGCATTCTAATTTAAAGTATTTATGATCTTAATTACATAGTTTCAAGGATTAGATTATGTGTGCATATTTAGGAACAGTGTTAACGAAGTGCTGTTTGTTATTAGTGTAGAATAAGATTGTACTACATACATGAGGATTTACATGTTTTCAAGAGGAATGGGTTCAGAGAATATTTTGGAAGGAAGTTGTAGGAGTTATAATGGGTGAAATAGCTTTGTTTAGGATATGTCTTTGAAATTCCCCATCCCCAGTCCTCAATCAGAAAGAAAGATCTTAAATTTATGGCCTCACTCAACTGGGGTAGGGGAGGCAGCAACAAAAAGAAAATAGTGAACTGTCATTTTTTGCATTGATGTCATAGTAATTTTATACTGGCCCCCATTCTCTTATCCATGTTTTTTAAATAAAACCTCCACAGATTGTCCACTTTTTAATTTTAGTAAGTTTAATAGAATGTTTCCAATATTTTGTAATCCTGATCTAAAATAACCTACTTTTAATATCTTATAACTATTTGTTTTCTTTTACCAGTTAACAAATATTTAAGCTCTGAAAATCCACTGTTCTTTGAATTACGTGCCAGATATCTTATTGCCTGTGAACGCATCCCAGAGGCAATGGCTCTTATCAAAGCTTGCATGAATCATCCTAATATTAGCAAAGACCTTTACTTCCATCAAGCATATTTCATGTGTCTTTATATGTCCCCGCTAGAAGATCACCTATTCCAAGAGGTACAGTTTGTCAGCTTTAATGCAGTATTATGATATGTCTTGATAAGGAATAGTATTCTAATTCATATTAAGCAAAATAAATCATTCCTGTATTACGACTGTACAAATTAATCACAACTCTGTAAATACTATTTTTTTGAATATCGTAACTATTTCCTAGTATTAGCATTTAATTAACCCTGCTCTAAGATTGCCAAGTAACATGTAATGTAATGGGAGATTTGGTAATAAAAAATAGGAGTAATACTATTACGTTCAAATTAATGAAAAACCAAATATGCTGTAAATAAATTGTTGTTGTTGTAGTATATATTTCTCCCTTGTGTTATTAGTTTCCTATATTGGGTAATAGAACTAGTAATAGGAGCTAAGAATTCCAATTATTGTAAAAGGGTAGCCTCTTCCTACACTTGCCTGAGTTATCTCATTTTGATTGCATAGCATTTGCTGAGGACTGACTGCAAGAATGGCGTTGAAATCATCTGCAACATTGCAAAAGAAGGGAAGACTGCTGTAGCATTGAATCTTTGTGAATTGTTTCTTATTCCACAGCTCAAAAAAGGGGATATGTATTGCATCTGGTAAATCTTTTCTTTCAATAATAGTGCTTTACACTAGTGTTATAATAAAATTAAAAATATAAAGCAATTGTCAAAGCCTAGTTAATTATTAAGAATAAATAGCGCTTGGATTCAATTTCATTGACTGTAAAAACATCAATATATTAGTGAAAACTAAATATTGGATATTATTGTATTGTTATATATTGCTTAAAATATAGGATTATCTTACTTAACTGGCAACTAGAAAGTAACTTAATTTTTTTTCCAAGTTGATCACTGTACAACTTCTCATTTTATGGTTAGTGCTTTTATGAAACTTGATCAAAATTTCATTAATCTGTAAAAAACTATGTTTTACATTTTAATTTTTTTAAAAAATTCAAAAATGGAGAATTATCTAAGAGAATGAAAGAATGTCCTTATATTTAAGCTGACTAGTCTAAAAATGTCACAGATTGGTAAAGGCTACAGAGATTCATAGTTTTCCTATTACATTTACAGATGCTGGAAATTGAACCTTAGGTCTGTAGACATACTAGGCCCAAACAATTATTTATGACTTCTCTTAAATAGCTTTTTGAATAATATAAATATATTGATAATACTATATATTTCCATATGTAAAATTTGGAGTGAAAATTTATTTTAATACATTAATTGGAAGATGTGGCTGGTTTTAATAAATGGCCATTGAATCAGAGTGTGCATTTCCAAGTTGATTTGCATAATAGTACAATTATGCAAACAACACAAATTATGCCATTATTTTTATAATACTGAATTATATCTACCATAGATTTTAACATGATAAATAGCATATGATTGGTATGTTGATTCCTCAAATAATAAGTTTCATTTTGTTTTACAGGGAGCTGATCTTTATTTGGAGTAAACTGCAGCTTAGGTCTAACCCATCAAAGCAAGTATTTGTAGATCAATGCTACCAGCTTTTAAGGATAGCTACAAATTTACAAGTTATTTTTCCTTTCATGAAAGTCATTAGGGATGAAGTAAGTAATAGCACTTGCCTCAGATATGTTTTAAAAGAACCAATTTAAATATTGCATAAGTTATGTTGTTATAAAGCTAAACATTTTGTTGAGAAAGAATATATTGATATTATCTAAAATATTTTATTTGCACAAGTGACATATAGGAGAACAGCAAATAGTATCCTTATGGAGTTTGTGTTTTGAAGTATTATTATAGGGCAAGAATAAAATGTGCTGTGTACATCTCTAATATGGACCAATAAGTAGGGTTAGCTCAATATATACTTTAAAAATTGGTTGTAATGAAGACATTTTCTTTTTCTACTTTACAAACTATAATGAATGTATATTAGTTTATAAGGTCCATAATTGTTGCATGCAATATGTAAAAGAAAGTCATTGGGTTCTGTTGCAAAAGTAAATTTTTAAAATTATGATTACTAATAGGGTTTATAAAGCATTTGAATGAAGGGATCTGCCCCACACAGGAACATTGAAACATTGAAATAACAATCTTTTTATATGGCTCATGCAGCTGCTTTGGAAACTGCTCTCAGTTTTTCCATTTGTGTATTCATGAATTGCCACTTTTCTAGATATTTTGATTTGGAGGTACTTTGAGCACTTTTCAAAACAATTTTCCAAGCCTTTGCATTATTTTAATCATTTGAAAAGGAGTACTTTGTTTATGATGTTTCCTGAATCTTAATAATTGTGCTTTGTCCTTGTATTTTAAAAGATATAATTATATATTATGCTTGCTTTAACTGTATTTATAAAAATTGATCAAAATTTAGCCTTGCAGAATTGGAAGACCTTCCATTCATGAACTGGTTTTGACTCAACTGAGTGAACCTATTGTAATAGAAAAATATAACGTACAATGGTAACAGTTTAAAATGAATGTACCTTTAAATTTTTTTGCAATATTATTTGTCACTTTTCTGCATTGACATAATACAATACTTTTAAGAATATTTACATCTGTTCACCAATTCTCCTGTATATTAGGATTTGGATTGTTTTGTTTTATATCCAGTTTTTACCTAAAGATGCTGGGAATTTTAAGTTTGGAATCATTTATTGTATTACTGCGCTATAATTTTGAGATACAAGCTCTCTGAAAAGGAAATGCAGAAGATTCTCAGTATTCTGAATTTATTCTACTTTTCCTTTCTTTCTCACAGATTGGCAAGGAAGGCCTACAGATTTGTGTAGAGATATGTGGCAGTGCTCTTCAGCTAGATCTTCATGATAATCCAAAAATAAAATGTTTGATATACAAAATCATTGCTCACTTTTTGCCAAATGACTTAGAAATAGTGCGAATATGTGCTCTTTCTATATTTTTTATTGAGCGCACCTCGGAATCCTATTATACTATTGAACAGCTATATAAATGCACAGATGAAGAATACAATGACCAGATAAGTTCAGTTCAGAATCGTGTACGTTTTGAGTTGCTCCCAATTTTGAAAAAGGGATTGTTTTTTGATCCAGAATTTTGGAATTTTTTGATGATCAAACAGAACTGTTTAGCACTGCTAAGAGATAAAGCTTCAGTTGAACTGACTGAACATCCACGTGAGCTTTCTTCTGCAAATACATCAAAGACACGTCGAGTACTGCGGAGTGATCAATCTTGTATACCTGAAATAAACAATGGAGAAATAGGCCGTGAAGATACTTCTGAAGCACAATTGGAAAATGATGACAATTGTAAAAAGAACCATGTAGTTCTTAATTCATCTAAAATGGATCACAACGTACCAAAACATCGCTGCATATTATGTAACAGAGAATTTGTTGGTGGTCATATTGTGAGGCATGCCCAGGCTCATCAGAAAAAGGGTAGTTTCTCATGTGTAATGTGTTGTAGAAAATTCAGACAAAAAAGTATAATGCTTAAGCACTTAAAGAATCACATCAAGAAAATGACACTACATCATTTGACTGCAACGTCTGTTGATAAAGAAACTCTTACTGTAAATGAAATGAACTGTCCTAGTACTGATGTCCCCCTTCAAAATGGGGACTTGGAGGGTACTAAAGAAAATGAAGTGGAGCTAGTCATTCCAAGTACTAATCAGGAGATGCAGAATTCTGAACTTGCACTGGATGTAACCAAAAATCATGTTAGTAGCCAGGATGATGTTGTTGAAAATGGTAGTTGTGATAACAATTCAAATAATATTCCTGAGGTGGAAATTAAAGAAGGATCACCAGAAAACAGCCTGAATAGAGAACTCCCTATACTTCACAAGGTAAATGGTGTGCTCTGTCCTCAAAATGATTTGGATCACACAAGTAATTTCAAGTGTCCTGCGGATGGATGTATTAGAGTCTTTAAAAAAATACGTTTTTTGAATAAGCATGCACGCAAGGCCCATCCTTCTGATCTGAATGTGCAAGAGCATATAATGAAATGGAATAATGGAAAATGTAGGTTTTGTCAGAGAAAATTTTTGGATTCTCATCATTTTATTGATCATCTGAAACAACATGTTTATCCAAATGTATATTTCTGTTTGCATTTTAACTGTAATCAGAGATTTAAGCTGTCCACTGAGCTTGCAGAACATATGAAAAGTCATACTGATTTTAAAGCTCAGTGTAACTTTGCAGAGTGCTGTAAAGTTTTTGATGACATTTTGTTGTTATATGAGCATGAAGCTCAACATTACTTAAACAAAGCAAATCCTTCTGAAGTTAGTGAAAATATTTCTTCAGTTGTTTTGGAATCCAAGTGTGGTATTCAAGAAATAGCAGATGATGGTGGTGAAAAGGAGGCTGTAATGGACTTGCCAATTCCCACTTGGAAAGCAAGGAAAGATTCCCTAGAACCAAAGACTTATATCCAGACTGAGAAAAAAGTAAATAATCTAATCCAGAATGGGAATGAAAATGCACATGGTAGTGCTATCACAGTTGTGAATTTAATAGACCAAAAGATACCTGAAGAAGTAGAGCCAAATTTAGAAAGCTGTAATGATCAGCTAGTCAATGGGCATGGTGAACTGGAACAAACAGC
>JANHFP010003837.1:4056-16904 GCA_032468135.1 Calamaria suluensis | reverse complement strand
CCCCAATCCCTCTAGCCGCCGCAATAGGATACCATGGTCGATGGTATCAAAAGCCGAATACTTTATATTATTAAATGGGAGTTATTTGCAAATCTCAGTCTTCAATTGTGTCTTACTTGGAATTTATTTAATTTGGTCAGATTAGACAATAGGATTTTCTTGTACAGGAGTCCTAAAATTGGCAATTTTAAATGACAGCATGTTTTAATATCTTAATACATAAAACTTGACTTTTTTCAAAAAGAAAACATTGATTTTCTGGGACCTTAATATATATTAGCTCTTTTAGTGTTTCATTTCTTAATCTGCATTAGGGGTGATGATATTTTAAAGATAACATGCTAAGCTTGACTTCTAGTTATTACATAGGCACAGCTGTGCACTTTTCATAATTATAATATAAAATGGTTTGCTATTACTTTATTCCATGTTTTTTGACCAGCTGAACCTGTTATTTCCTATGGATCTGTCATCCAAGTTAAATTCAAGGTTATAATCTAAGACCAAGTGAAGTGTGCCTGGTACTGACACTTGATGAGATGGATGATTAGTGCTGTGGGTATGAATCAGTAACTATACTTCAGTATTCCCTAAGTTGGGTTTTAATTGTCTAGATATGAAAAATATTAGTTTTTCTACCAACTTTAGTTTGTATCTTTCTGCACTCTTGATTTATAGGCATCTAAGTATCCAGACTTATATCCAAGAAATATAAGCCTTTTCCTCAGGAAAACATTACATTTCAAATTAATTCCAAATTATGTAACATCATAAATATTTAGTATAAAACTGAGGGGAGATTTATCTTCTGTAAAATGTTCAATTTTCCACTTTCTATGTTATCAGGTTTAATCAAAAACAGTTGAGTGGAATTTTAAGGTACACCATTTGATTTGTTGTGCTTTATCAACAAACAAATACTTAGGAGAAATTATACAAATGGTCACATTGCTAGGACACCTGTCTTTCAATATTGACTTGTCAGCTTCTTTAAAATAGATGTGCAATACTTAATTTCAAGATACTCCCAACTGATGTAAAAAAATATGAGTTAGTAATTAAACTAGTGAGCCTAACTCCATATTCTAAAATACACACTTTTGGAAAACACATTGACTGCCTTTTGTAAGTGATTAATATTTTGACTTTCACCAACTTTTAAAACAGGATACTGATTGTTTTTAGCCAGAAGAAGAGTTACACGAGTGACTTCAATCAAACACTTGTTTGTCGTTGGCAAGTTTTCATTATTGCAGGAAATAATGTTCTCTTTTCTAGTTAACTTAGAATTGGCATTGTTGCAAAAGTGGCATTTCTCAAATGGCTTATTTGAGAATGGCCAGCCTGAAATGAGAGATATAAAGCCAGCAGTAATCATTATAAAGTGCTTAGGGATCCAACTGAAAATGTGCTAGGGTTCCCCTGCTCCACCTAGAAGAATATAAAAATTCCCATAGCTAGAACAAGATTATGTCACTTAGTTTGAAAATTAAAGTTTAAAAAGTAAATTATTAGTGTTGCCCAATGTTTTGCCAGCTAAATGTTGTCTTGCTACGTAAAGAAACTGCATGGCTGACATTTTTTCTAACTAGATACCTGCCTTATAAAGAAGATATAAAAATTACATTAAAATATACTGTACTTACTTCAAGCAACTCCATTAAATCTGACTCAAGCTAGGTACAGTTACTTTTTTCTGGATTTTTAAAGGATAACCTGTAGTACCTACAACAGATCCTCCACTACCCTAAATATTGACAGTGGTTCCCAAGTCATGACCTTTAGAAGACTTGACGCTTAAAGGATGTCTCAAACTTGTTTATCCATTTGGTTTGTCAAGGCTTTGTGCATCCTCAGTCATGTAAAAAGTATTGGTCTGGTTATTTTATCTCTGCCATCTCTTATAGGACAAATGCTTATCTGTTGGAAAGGTCACTGGTACTTTGGTCTAGCCATATTCAGTTAAACATCTAGAACTGTATAGTTTGAATCATGTAGGACAATATTCAGTATTTCTTGTTTAATGCCAAGATGTAGGATGAAATACTTAAAGGATTTTTAAAAATTTATTTTGCACAGTATAACACCTTGATTACATGCAGTGTTGTTTTTTTTGAATTATGTTTAATTTGTATAAGCAATTACAGATTTAACAAGTAAGGAAATTTGTGCTTCCTTCTTGATGGTTAAATTATTTTATTTTGCATTTTATATGAGTACAAATAAAAACTGAGCCATCAAACTGCAATAAAGCAACAGTAGTATTTCATTCATTTTTTTTTTGTATTGTAAATAGACTTGTTTAATAAAATGTTATTGTTCAATAAAATATTAAAGATATGTCTGGAATTCTGAAAAAAAAACCATTTGATTTTGTTAGGTCCATTATTGCTATACAGCAGCTAGCAAGACATTTTGTATAGCTTTAATACAAAACTATCCTGAAGCAGGTGATTCTTAACTAAACAAGCACTAACTTGCTTGAATGCACAATTTGGTAACATGAAAAACTGCAGAGTAAACAGTGGCAAATTTAATATGAACTGTTAAGGAAACAAAAGTTCTAGTTACACCGTGATTAAAAAGAAATCAAATAACAATATTGAGCCCAGGAATGGATTTTGAGAAGCCAAATTGAACCATGTTCTTGTACTTAAATTTTGTAAAAGTATTTCCTCTGCTTTCTTCTGATGAGGTGAAGTTTGGTTTTCTATGCAATCATTGGGAATTAGAGGTCTTTCCTGTGAATTATTAACAAGATTTTTTTCTTCTATTCAATCGTGCCTTTTTCAAGAGACTCAAAGACCCATCAGTTTTCTTGGCAAGATTTTTCAGAAGTGGTTTGCCTTTGCCTCCCCTTCTCATGGCTGTGAGAAAGTGACTGGCACAGGACCCTGACTCACCCAGGATCTAGGACTCTCCCAGTTTCTAGCCTGATGCCTTAACAACTGCACTAATTGACTAATCCACAAGATTAATCTGCAATGAAAGAATGTTTATTTTGTTTTTCACTTTGCATCCTGAAATACCTTTTCTTAAAATCTTTAGCCTTACATTGTAACTCAAAGTTGGGATGTTATATATGACCAAAACGTGTGCATAGTAACCATTTGGTCCCGTTGTTACATTCGTGTATTTGGGGAAATGTATGCAACTGTAGGAAGGGAACTTCACCCAGACAGTGTCAGGAAAGGAAGAGATCAGAAACCACAATCAAGCTAAAGTGATCAGAAACCAAAGCAGGCACTGACTCATTCCATCAGACTAGAGAAACAAAAGGGCTATAGACATTCAAGAAGACCCCTTCCTGAAATAGCCACAAGGCTTCAAGAACAAAATATGAGGGAACAATAGGAGACCAGGGTATGCAGAAAGAATCAGAGACACAAAAGGAAGGAAAAGGTCAAGACACACTGATTAGCTCAAGGCAAAGATTAGAAATCAGGAAATAACCCTTGGACACACAAACAGAAATCCGTTCCCACCCAAACCAAAGCCCTAAGGAAAAGGCATAATAAATACTAAGACAGGATTACAACCATTAGGCAGAAGCACACAAAAAGAAAATCTCACAATTAACTGGGGGTAAACAAAGGAATTCTAAAGGGGAAAATAGTATAAAAATCAGACTGTTTCCACAAGCCAGGGTCAGCTCACCCTGGAACACTGTCCCTTTGGATCTGTCTTCCTGGAATAAAGAAACCGTGCTTTCAGACAGCTCGCTCCGGTCTCAAATTCTTTCATCGCGCTGAGGACGTTCTCCCAGCCGGGAAATTCGAACCCACGGGAAGCCTTCCCACAATCCAACATAACAATTTTGTTTTTGATATGGCATTGGAAAATGGAAATTTAATTTGGAAATATCTGAATAGAGATGGCATCACCCTCTTGCTTTTTAATGAATCTTCCAATTACTATGATACCGTGATACGGTTTTAATATCGGCACATTTGACATGGTTCTCGAAGAACAATGTACAAATAAGTTGTGGTCAAATAAAATAGCTGAATAGAAGAACCTTTTTTTAAAAAGTGGAGAGAGATAAACGCGCGCGGGCACGCCCGTTTTGTGGGTACTATTATTTGGACTTTAGTGCCAAAACAAAATTTCTAGACAAAGCTTACAACAAACGGCTACATACATTTATTTATTCGAAAAAATACAACTAATTGTAAAACAGGAAAGCACAAGACAGAAAAAAGTTTCGTTTTGCAAAACCAAAGTTGGTGTCCAAAGGACGACATATCTTACCGAACAGCTGAAGTACTGAAATTAATTTAAAAAACAACAACTCCACGAAGATTAATAACAGAGCATCCGATCCAAGCGACGGAACTGAAAAGCTTCCTTCTGTTCCAAGCCGAACAATTTTCACCCGCGCTCTCCGTGTCTATTTGTCGAATTACGAAAGCGCGGAAGGATTGGGGGGCGCGGGGAGGAGGGAGGGGAGGGAGGAGGCGTAAGACATAACAGGCGGAAGTGGTGTTGTTCCCCCCTGCGTCGCTCGGTTGCCAAGGTTTCAGGGCAGCTGCTCCAGCTGCGCGCTGCCGGTCTGCGCTTCCCGTCTCGCGCTCGAAGAAGCAACGCGCCTCTTCCCTCCCCTCCCCATCAATATGGCTTCGGCTGGGGCGGGGATGACCGAGCGCGAGCGGGACGGCTGTCGGGAGCTGTTGGAACTGCTCCAGACCTACGACCTGCTGGCTCTAGCGGACACGGTGACCAGCCGCCTCGTGCAGCCCAGCAACCGCCAAGGTATAAATTAAGGGGCTTCGAAGGACCCGACATCCTGATGAGAGTTTGAAGGAGGCGTTTGGTGGGCCTCTGCTGGAAAATACTTCTTGGCTTGAGGTTCACTTTCGTTTTCTCACCCTTCCTAAGTGAGGGGGTTGTGGTGTCCTTCTTCAGCTGTGCCGGAAGTATTTTGGCCCTGCGACATAATTCAGCTGCTTTCAATACAGTGAGATTTCTCTCCCTCCTACTGACGAGGCACAGGTGTTTTTTTGCCATAGAACTGGCCTGTCAACAGATAACCTGGTTTGAAAATAGCTTGAAAACTGATGCCAGGCGCTGCGACTTGTATTCATCAACAATAATCAAATTTATTTAAACATCTTTGAAGAAAGGGTGATGGCAGCACATGATGTGGAACAAATATTTATGGGCTATCCAATTTTTGGCAGTTATGGTTAAGGTTAGCCAGAGCAACTTATGGAAAATATATATGATTCTCTTTTGTTTTTGAAGCACTCTTTCCCTTGTATTGTGTTTTGGTTACAGTACCGAAATGGCCATATCTTTTTCAAACATGTTTTAAAAGTAACATTTTTCAAATTAAGGTTCCTCTTCTCAGTGTGAAAAGAGTTGTAAAAGCATTGTGATAGGAATTCAAGAATGTAAAGACAATTTATCATGTTGCTAGGGCAGGTTTTTCCTTTTTAAAAATAAGCTGTTTCAATAAACTTACATGGAGAACTATTGGAACTAAATTACAGTAGTTTTTACATCCTGGTACAGAGGGAAAAACTGTCAACAAAAGCATCAGCTGCAAATATGTTTGTAATCTGTTTTTTCTTGTAGTCTTCTGACAAAATATTTTACTAATTAAATATGCAATTAGTGTATTATTCAAATATAAAAGTATTTGTTCAAATACTATTTATAGATTAATAGGAAAATAATATGCCCCAGATATAGAGCAAACCATTATGATAAAATTGTTTTATGCTGGATGTATTGTTACTTGACTGATGATTTCATACAGCTTTCATATAAGTAATAGCACATCTAAAGCACATTACAGTATATGTTAAGGTTGCCTATAACTTTTAGGTAATAAAATATTTGAACAATATTAAAGTGAGTGATGTTCATGATCTTGCAATCTTTGAGAACCTTATAAATTCTATTTAATATGCTTATAAACAATTAAAAATGCACCAATTTTCAGTTTTCTTCTGATTACCAGACTAAGCAGAAATATTCATTTCCGTTCTATTTTTACAGCCAAATGAAAGCTTCTTAAAATCTTCTTCTCACATTAACAATGTGTACTATTGGTTTATATTTCCAAATACATGAAATGAAGAAATAGGCCAATATTCAAAACAGTAAATATGATTGTCTTGCTATAGGAAAACTTCAGTTTTTAGAAGTTTGAGAAAATGATAATATGCTATGACAATAAAGGATCAAAAGTATAAATTGCTGATAAGGATTCAGAGTAATGTGTAATTCTTAACTATTTTTAATGAAATATACCCCTTGATCCAACCCTCTTGTTTCCTAAAAAGTAATTCTGTGACTGTCTATATCTTTTTAAACTACGTCAATATTTTATTACAATACATAAAATAGGAAGTTGCTTTATTTGTGTCACATCATTGCCCCATTTAAGTGCATTCATGCATTAATTGAACCAAAAGGTCCAGTCAAGACTTTTTCAAGCAGACAAAAAAAAATGAGCTACATAATTTTGGATTATGAATTTTGTTTCTTTTATTATTGACTAGTTCTTTTCCTAGTGGATAGTCTTTTCATAAGCAGTGGATAACATTACTTTTATCATTAGGGATAATGAGATTTGATTAAAAGGGTTTTTTATTTTTCAGTGGGTGAAAGAGTTCTAGTTCTACATTTTCAGCAAAAATCACTGGAAGTTGATTCTTTAATCTACAATTACTAATAATTATGTTTAACATATTTATAGAATGGCTCTATGTCTTTTGCTAACCTTCCCCCAATATAAAATTCCTGGAGCAACTTCAGCAGCAAAACTGCCATCTTTATGTTACATATTTATAATTCAGAAATATATTTTCAGAATTTTAATCAAATTACTAGGGTTTTTTTTTGCAATAAAATTAACTTTAGGTAACATCTCTTTCTGAATTTGTTTATAGGAGCCATAAATGTCATCTTGCTGTACAGTCAAAGTGCTGAAGAGCTGCTGAAAAGAAAGAAAGTATTTCGAGAGATAATCTTCAAGTACTTGGCAACGAAAGGAATTATAGTGCCACCTTCTTCTGAAAAACACCAGCTTGTTTATCGTACAAAGGAGTACTGGTGTGAAGGTTTGAAAGTCTGTGCTTCAGAGCAAACTTATACTAATCCTAGTATACAGGTAAGATACATAAATAATATTTGGAAATGCCAAGAAATATTTTTACAATTATATTTAATTAGTGAATCAATAATACACTTAAGCTGTTTTTCATGAATTTGCAAAGAACATTCATGCTTTCTTTTTTATTCATTGCTGGAGTTAATTGACTTCATCTCTCAGTTGGCAGAGAGGTCTTGGGAGACTTCAGTCTACATTCCATGGGAGTTGGGTCTGAGGTGACACAGGAGTTCATAGCTACCAGGACAGCCATAACAATATCGAGACCTTGACATTGGACAATGGTCACACATGGATCTGGTATTTCTATTGGAGCAGTGACTATGTGATCGGAAATTGGGAAAGTGTTTAGTGTCTCCTTATGGTAATATCACACCCTGATTACCATGGGATTTTCTGACCCTGCCATCCACTGCAAATAAGTTAGATCCATTAGATTAGTCCTTGTCTGGCAATTGATGGACCTTTATGGGCTTCAGAGGGATCTTTGAGTTGTTCCTGCTGCTCTGCTGCATGATCCATCTGAAGTCACCACTTGGAATAAGAGGGCAACTGATGTCTTGATCTGATTTTGGGAATGCAACCTCTAATGGCTTGTGGATCCTGGCACTCACTGTAGTTCATGGAAAATTTAAGGGGTTTGAAATGAAAGAAGAGACATCTAAAGTGTAGCTGGTATTCTGTAGGGTTGAACTTGACGCAGGCTAGAGCTGCTAGTATGACTTACCTTGTGGTGGTAAGAGCAGCAAAGCATCAGTACTTCTCCAGCCTTATAGCTGTCCTACTCTTTTGGGTAACGCATGTCTTCTTCATGTGGAAGAATTTGTTGAATATCTTATACAAATTCACTCGAATGTGCTGAGAATTGAATGCTAGCCTTGTTGCAAGTTAGAAGAGATACCTGGGATGGAATCTTTCCTGGTTATCTGGGAACTGTTTGAGCCCATTGAGCTGATTAATTGTTCATAGTCCTTAAGACGCTGAGCTCAGCCATCAGCTCTTTAGATCCATGCCCCTGTTAAGGGGCCTGGAAAATGTTGTGGAAGTGGGTTCTAGTGGTCATTTGATTGAGGGGATTGTTCCATTACCTCTTTAAAAAGACCATGATTATTATTCTTCCCTTCTCAAGAAGTCTTTGTTAGGCCTGACTGTATTAGAATTTTCTTCCAGTATTGAACCTTCCCTTTTTTGAAAATGTGATTGAGAAGGTGGTTGCAATAATTTCAGAAGGCCATAGATAAATTGGATTATCAATCCATTTCCATCATAATTCAGGCTCAGGTTCAGGATGCAGATGGCACTGGTTGCATTTTTGAATGATCTCTGGCATGAGGAGGATGAGTTTTGCATCCATCCTTATTTTGCTTGATTTTCTTGCTTCATGTTATCCTTCTGGATCAACTCAGGATTGGGAATAGGTGGCATGATATTCTGCATTTGCCTCTTTTCTTAGGGGGCAATTCTAGTTGGTGATAGGAGAAGACATCACATTGTCGACCTTTACTGTATGGAGTGCTGCTGGGTGAGCTCATCTATTGCCAAGGGGTGAGATATCAGTATGCTGATGATAACTAATTATACATCTCTGCCTTTGGTGAACTAGGCAATTTTGTGGCTGTCTTCTGCTGCTGCCTAGAAACTGAGGGACTTGATGGGTAATAATAGGCTTCAACTGAACCCTGGCAAGACTGAATGGCTTTGGGTTTTGGGGTCACCAGTTCTAAAACTGTGCCATATTTGGTGCTGGATGAGGTTGCAATGCACCGCACAAACCCTGTGTGCAATCTGGGAGTTCCCTGACTATAGCAGCTGTGAGTCATGGCTAAGAGAGCCTTTATTCAACTTCATTGTGCATCAGTTGCTCCCATTCATAGATCAAGTAGCTTTACTCACTCATGACATAATCAACTCCTGGTTGGACTACTGTACTGTGCTTTACATAGTGTTGGTCCTGAAGAATAACTATAATGGGTACTAATTGCTGTTGGTTTTTGCTCCAAGCTTGGCAATTTGGTTGCAAACATTTTGTCACAATTCGAGGAGACATTGTGAGTGTGTTTTGAACTGATGAAACATTTGCAACCAAATCACCAAGCTCAGAGCTCAAACCAACAGCTTGACTGCCAACATGAGCTAATACTAATCAAACATATTTCAGTGGATAGTTGTGCATGGTTTCAGAAGAAGACATGTTACATTTCTGCTCCATGAGCTCCATTGGTTGCTAGTCTGTTTCTGTGTCCAATTCAAGGTGCTGTTTTTGACTTTTAAAGCTCTATACATAACATGGGATCACATTATTTGAGGGGCCACCTCTCTCCAATTACATCTACTTATCCTACTAGATCCACCAGAGATGTTTTGTTGTGGCTCTTATCAGCTGGCGAGCTTCATTTGGTGGGTCCTAGATAGCAGGCCTTTTCTGTTGTGGCTTTGTGGAACATCCTTCTCACTGAAGTGACACTAGCTTCAACTTTTTTAATGTTCCTGAAGTCCCTTATGACCTGATTGTGTCATTGGGCATGAGGACCCCAATTATGCAGTGTAATTAACACATGTTCTCCACCTACTGTAATGTTTTAAAATTTGTTTTACATAACTTCTATGATTTTAATTCTATATTTTTATAATACTAGTATATGCTATTTTCAACTTTGTTGTATGCCACCCAAAGTCACTTGTTTGTGAGATGGACAGCCATGTAAAATAAATAAAAATTGTTCACTCATCTTATTTTTATTATTATTGTATCCTACTTAAATAAAATTCAAAAATGTAAAAAAAAAACACTTTTCCTTGTACCTGCTTGTTTTATTAGTATCTAATAACTATATTTTCAACTACAGAACAAACAGGATTGATATATAAAGTTGTATATCTTATATGTAATTCTGAAATGGTGAAACACATTCTTTTCCTGCCTTGATATTGATTTTTAAAGCCCTATATGGCATGCCTTGATATATTAGACACACACATAAACACTAGAAAATGTCACTATTAGCAATTAACAGATTAAAAATAAAAATATCCAGGATCTTCAAATAAATAAGAATATATATAACTCACAGTACCCTTCAGTTAATAATTTACTCCACAAAATTCACCTAAGGTTCTCTTACTTAATTCTACATTTTCATAAATTAAGATTTTTCAAATTATGTTAAAATGATACCAAATGATAACAAACTGTCTTATATTTTTTTAACCCTGAAATAAGTATTTGGCCTTATTGCCATGCATTCAAAAGCCTGATTGGGCTTATTATCAGGGGATGTATATAATATAATCGTTTGAAAAGTTGCTTCCCAAGCTTCTATTTTTTTGTCATAAACACTGACTTCTATGATAGAATTAATTTGAAAAAACTAACAAGTAGTTTTATCACATTTTATGTAATATAAGTAATAGTGGATGGACAGCAAACATTATATTAAATCATTCACAATTATCCTTAACCAGTTTTTAACAAACATGTTTGAAATGTTTTATGAGGTAATTTGCAGTGCATCACACTCTAAATAGAATGTAGGAAACAAATTATAAAAAGAAACATGAAACCTCCATTTGTTTTATAAAATGGCTCCAAATAAATTATTATTCTTGCCCTTACGTAGTTCATAAATAAATCTTGTTCATTCATAAATATTGTTTAAAAGTAAGGACTGTTTTTCTGTTACCATTTAATTCTACTTTCTCAGAATTTTTTAGGATCTTTTAAATTATTGTTATTTTTTGAAGTAAAAGTGATTATTCTATTCTACTTTATGTTTCTTATTTTTCAGCAACAAGAAGATGGAGGATCAACACAAGATCAAGATGACAACAAAGAATGTAACAATTTGGCAGAAGAATTTTGTCAGTGGTATTTTAGAATACTAAACTCTCAGAACCCATTGATTGGAGAACCACAACAAGAATGGGGACCACAACATTTTTGGGGTGATGTAACTCTAAAATTTTGTTACAATACCTCTGAACAAAACATGGAAGAGTACTCAGGTGCAGAATTGGTGAGCCTTCGCTTGCTGTCATTAGTGAAAGAAGAATACCTCTTCCTGAATCCCAATTTGAATGCAGGTGGCCTGAAGTGTACAGTTTCACGATATGGATTAGTTGTGGTAGCAGTAGCTGGCACAGTTCATAGAAGTACTTGTTGTTTGGGAGTCTTTGAACAAATCTTTGGGCTTATCCGCTGCCCATTTAGGGAGAATACATGGAAAATCAAGTTTGTCAATCTAAAGATTGTTGGCCAGAATGCCATAGAGCCTGGGACCCAAATAGAAAGACCATGCATAAAATACAAGCAAGAAGAACTGCAGGAATTTTATGTGTCCAAGGAACTTGCCTTAATTGAGCCTCAAAAATACTGACTGTTCTGTTTTGCAAAATGAGGAGGAAAAGTACGAGGGCCTTGGAAAATACAGCAGGAGAGCATACCCAAAGCATTCAGTAATTTATTTGCTTTTTTAATTCATGCTTTCCTCCTAGGACATAATCTTGACTACTGATCATAGAGATTTGCTGCTGGTAATTGTTGGCTTGATTCTTGCCCCCCAATTTACAATTTGAAAAATTACATTGGCAAATTATTTTCTAAATGAGGAGGGAGGGAAGGTAAGAAGATATTCCTACTTTCCTGTCAACTGTTGCAAAATACTGATATAGAGAATGGGTGGAAGGGAATAGCCAGAAAGAATCAAGTATAAATGAGAAGCATAAAGCACTGGAAATGTAATATTGTCATCTTGACTGCTTGTAACTTCCATTTTTTTCCCCTTTGGGGTAGAAGAATACAGAAGTGTGATGAATCTGCTAAATTTGCAAGAGATTATTTTGCCAGTGACTTAATTTTAAGACTTAGTTAAATAACATTTCACAGTTTAATCTCAAGGTTGTACAAAACAAAGCATTTTTATTTTTGATAGTATTTGTAAGACATACAACATTATTAAAATGATTGTTACTTAATCAGTATACTTAATCAGTATATGCGTGAAAAGTTTAGAGTAGTGCTAAATTTAATAGATGATTTTCATGGAGAATTTATGAAACACTACTACTTTCCTCTATAAAATGCTTTGAACTTTATTTGTCTTATCCTTTGTTATGTACAACTCTTATTTATGCAGCTATTTTCCTATAACAAACATACTTTTAAAAATACAGGACAATTCTGAAATTATAAAAAAACAAGCACTTAATATGTGGCAGTTATTACATCTAGTTTATTTCACTTATACTACTTTTTATTGTTCCTAATAAAAAATTCAATCTTCAGACTAATTAAAAAACAGAAATATTCTTACTACTTCAGATTGTTGTGGAAAAAATAACAGTCAGCATCATAAAGATAGCTGCCAGATTTTTTTAAAAATGTTTATGAATACTTAAAAGTAAAAATCAAATATGTGGTGTTATAGAATGTAAAATAACATTTTGTTTTGGAGTTTCTTGAGTGATAAAGATTTAAAAGATATATGTGTCATTACAAATAGAGACTTTGTATTTTTGAGCACAGGTATTTAAATGAATTTCTGCCATTATTTATAATGATATATACATAGATGGTCAGGGACATGGTGGCTCAGTGGGTAAGACAGCTTGTCGATCGGAAGGTTCAGCGGTTCAAATCCCTAGTGCCGTGTATTGGGGTGAGCTCCCATTACTTGTTCCAGCTTCTGCCAACCTAGCAGTTTCAAAAGCACATAAAAATGCAAGTAGAAAA
>JANHFP010003836.1:36197-49693 GCA_032468135.1 Calamaria suluensis | reverse complement strand
CAGGAAGGGCACGGGTCCAATAGGCAGGTGGTTGCGTTCAGAGCCCCCAGCAACCTGTCGAAGTCCCCAGCGTCCACTGAGTATCTAAATATTTATGTTAAATAACTAATGTGAGGTTTAGAGTTTTTGTTTTGCTTGTTTTGTTTTTGGCAAATGATGTAGAGGAGTTATCATGATGACATAAATTTGCATGTGCTTGCAAGTATTCAACAAATCTAGAAATATGGGATTGCTTTCCAGAGGTTTGGTGTTTACAAGCCATTTTAATATATATATATATAAATATAGAAAAAAAAAGAGAAAAAGTTGATTTCCAAGAATTTTCTCCAAGTTTTATTTTATCAAAATGTTTACAAAAAGGAATTAAGAATGTTAGCTGCCTAACACTGGGCAGATTACTTTTAGCAATTTTGATAGAGCAAGCAAAAGTGAAGCTTAGATTTATGATTAACTAAATAAGGAGAAGAGAGAAGGGGAAACGGGCAGAAAATGAGATGCTCACACAGCAAGGATTTCTTGTGTTTTAATGGCAGAGAAGCAGGGGACAGAAAAATCTGGAAAAGGGGGAAGAAATAACACCCACTAAAGAAGATTTGAGTGAAAAGGATATATAAAATCATTGTTCTTGATTTGATCATGACAACTTCAAAATTCATTGTAGCAGAAAATATTCTAGTCCTGAGCATTCTTGAAAAATATGTTATCCTAATATTCTCAGAGAATTTGATTTCAGCCATCATTGGCTGACACATGAAAGAGGGACAGGCATCATAACTGGAAATTTTTGTTTATCACCGAATATTTGATCCAATAATCCTAGCTTGGTGAAAATGATATTCTTTAAAATTCTTTAAACGAATTTGAGTGAAACTATACGTGTTCAGTGTTAGAACTAAAAGGACATGATCTAATCACAGAAAAAAACCCCACTTTTTAACAACTTAAATAGTCTTCATTTAATTAACATATTTGTGTAACACAGGACAAATGAGTAATTTATTGTCATACTGTTAAGCTATTGGGAGTTGGAAACATTTGTTGCTCTGTTTAAATCATCCAGTGACCTAAGTTTGGCCAGTTGCTTATCTAGAGCTAGGTACATCATAGGACACCTAAATCTTTTTGAGGAAATTCAGACACCTGCAAACTGATGCATAAAATAGGGTATGTGCTTTGCTGTGATAATTGAATGAATTCAGCATAATTTCCATAGTTCTGTAGATGAGTTATTAGATTGACATGAATGAAATGCAACTTTCATTTGCATAGCTTGTGTTATTTTTCTCACTAACAAGAGTTCATAGATGCTTATGCAGTATTTTGATGAAGTAGGGCAAACATAAGCAAAATCTCTGCATCTGGAGTTCTTTTTCAACTCCATCCTTTATTTTTTATTACTTTTTTTCCATTTCCAGACATTGTACCCAATTTTATCCAGTCTTACTCCTAATCTTAATATTATCTAATAATATTGTACTTGGAAATCAGAAGAAGAAAATGCATTTTGTCTTACAAATTGAGTTAATCATTGAAGGTGGCTGACCTCAGAGTGCTGTGAGTGCAGAAATGAAGGAGACATGAAACATTGGAATAAATTTATGCAGCCTCTAACCCATGGGTTGTGCTCACAGGATATAAATTCCCAAAGTAAGACTGACATTACTTTATGTTTCACCACTATATCCTTCTGGGGGTAGTGAGAATATTTAGAACATTTAAGAACTTTTTATGGGTAACATCACAAGACATCATAGCACTTATGTTGTGGATACAAAGATGAAGCACGATTATAAGGACAAAGGTCATATTTTATTGAACCAATGATCCTTAGGTTCTGGCTTACAAAGAACATTAGAAAATAAGATCTTTAATAAGGATTTTTAAATTATGGAATGGGATTTCTAGGCACTGGTGTGTATTATGGCCAGTTATAATAACTTGCAGATTCATCACTTTCTAATAAGGACAATATTTAATGAAATCAGAATTATGAAACTTTGTTTTTTCAATTAAGAATACTTTAATCATACATTTTAGAGCTTGAATAAAGGCTTTATCAATGATTCCATCCCAATTCTAAGAAAGAAAACTATGTAATTGTTTTCACTTGATTATTTAATATCATTGCAGTAAATTGGCATTTTACTTTCAATGGCTAAGACTGCATGGGAAAGTGGTAGAATAGGTAAGTTATTTTCTTTTATAGGATTTATCTTAGAAAAATATTTGTTAAATCAGTATTAAAGTTTACTGTGCTTCACAATGATTACCTTTATAAGAATTCTATCCCCCCTCCCCCAAAAAAGCAAGCTAACAGAGATAATATCATCCAAGGCTTCTCTTTACTAATAGCAGCTTTCACAGAAGCCAGTAGTACCAAGTCAAATGACATAGATATTTTCCTTTAACAACAAGAAGCATGTAATCTGTTTTATTTTGAAGAAGCACTTTGATCAAAATCTTATAGAAGTACTGGTGCCCCTTGAATTTTATCCACAATGGACAGGAACTTATAGTTGTGAGTAGTTGCGGTTGTAAACTGCAGCATCATGTGTCTGGACTCTTTTTTTTACCATTTTGTGATGAACAAAAAATGAGTCACTGTGGTCATTAAGAGAATCTTGTGATGGTTAAGAGAATGTTATGGTTGTTAAGTAAATCCAGCAAACTCAAATGATGCTTCTTGTCATTTTCTGCTGGAAAACAGGAAAACAATGTTGCTAATTACTGTCACTTGACTGTGGAAGGCTGCAACTTGTTGCAAATCCAAGTCAATTGCCAAGATATGTGACTGATATTGTAACTTTGGGGATGGGTGATAAGTAACTTTAAAAAAATCCAGCATAAATTTGATCATTTAAAAAGTTGCTTTAACTCACTGACAATCTGTACTTCACTGTATATTTACAGAGTCCTACTCTTCGCTACAGAGCCAGTCTGGTGTAGTGATTAAGGCACCAGTCAAGAAACTGGAAAACAATTAGTCTAGTCTCACCTAAGGCACAAAACGACCGTGGGCCACTCACTGAACCTTAGGAAGAATGCAATGGCAAACCACCTCTGAAATCCCACCCAGAAACCTGCAGAGACTTGCCCAGGCAGTCAGCAGGAGTCAACACTGAATCAAAGACACTAATTAAAAGAAAAAACAAAGAAGCCAATCTTTATTACAATAGGAATGCCTCATGACCATACCACAGCAACTGAAGTCTTCTAAGTGCATTTGACAAAACCAAAACCACCTGAGTAGACTTATGAAATAAGTTGTAATTTTGTATACTACATGTGTCTCACATAATATTCAAATTATTCTAACTGTAATTAGCTATATTTAACTAATATAAGCTTTAATAAAAATTGAATTGAGTGGATTTCTGATGTTTTGTTTATTTCTTATAAAACATACAAGGCAATACATTCAAACAGATCCTATTATTGTAAGATAGTCCAGGCAGGGAACATGAGCAGATGAGTTAACTTTACTTTTTTGTAAAGCTACACTAACAGTTTCTTGCAAGTCTGGAAATACATTTCTTCCCCATCACCCTTGCAACCTAAGAAACTAGGAAGGGTCCCTTTTATCATATTTGCCACATCCATATTCCTTTTGTGGATTAAGTTGCCTCTTATGAATTATTTGTTTAGCTGTGGCTCTGTCCAGAGGTGGTATTTTTTCTAAAAAATAAATAAATAAATTTTTATTGGTTTTTTCATTCAGAAGGAAAACGGTGTGAGGAAACAAAAAATCCATTTTAGTACAACAGCTTGTTATTTGAGGTTATCTGTTCGAATATCAAATATGCAGTATATCATACAACATTCTGTCATTTTATACATTCTACATGTCAAAAGTTGCATTGAGTAAATATACAGTATACCAATGATTTTATATCATATAATACGTTCTATATATTAAATGTTTCATTGAGCATCAGCTCAACTGCTCTAACAGTTTTAAATGTATACACAATTTAAACTAAATTTCACTTCCCAAAATATCACTTTCACCTTTTACCAAGCATCATTTTTTACAATTATTTGTTATCTTGTGATCTCAGCCTTCTTAGCGATGTCCAGAAATTGTATTCAACTGGTTCAGACCAGTTCACCCAAACTGGTAGCAGAAATCGCAAGTGGGCCCACCGACCCATCCCAGCCATCCATCCCAGCTCTATGCCATCCTATTTAGGCACATTTTTGAGGCTAGGTGCATGCTTGGAAGGCAAACCAGTAGTAACATAATGTGAAACCCATTGCTGGGTCTGTCCCTTGTCTCCCAAAGTCACTCCCACAGACTATTACATCAAAAGTCATCTGAATGTAAATTATATGCTTATTATTAGAATAAGGATTATTTTATTATTTTCTATTCTTTGCTAAAAGAATGTCTACAACATTGCCTCCTTTGTTTTAGTAGAATATATGAATCACAATGGTTAAAATAGTAATCTACTTTTTTGGATGAAACTAAACAGTCATTTAAATGGGCATGATAATATTACTGTGATAGAGGCATCCTTCAATTGATTTTCCTCAGTATTTAATAATCAGAGGAATGTTATGATTGACTGAAGGAGGTTTCTGCTGCTGTTGTAACTATGAGTCATGAATAAAGCTATCTTCCATGAGTCTGATTAATAAGAGACCAACTTCACAAATCAAAGTAGTCATGCAAATAGCTATATTTTATTGTGATCTTAACTTGGATTGTAATTAGTTATTGTATTACTTTCTTGATGTCACATGAAAAATATAATCAATCTAACAAAAATTAAATATAATGTGATTCCTGTGAGGTTTTACAATATATTTTCCTTTGGATGAGATTGAGATTGTTAAATTAACTAATCATCTGAATATTGTGCATTTTACCTTTGGAAAGAATTATTCATCATTGCTGCATGAACAGCAATGATGCGAGGCTACAAAACATGCTCATTTCTCTCCCCTTGTAATAAACAAAATCACTCTAAACTAATGCCCATTCTCTTAATCTATATCATTCATGCCAATATAGGGGTATTTCAGTAATGGATTTCCTGCATCAGTAGGCACGTAGACTTTTAACTTCCAGTTCAGTGATTCTAGAATCCTACCTCTCAAGTTTCTTTTCTACTTAGATTGCCAATCATATGGCTGAAGTCAAAATAAAAACAGTTTTTAAAAATATATTTACTATTTCTGATTACTCCAAATCATTGCATTGGAAAAAAAAAATATTTAATTATAATATTCATGGATTGAGAAAGCTCCCTGTTTCAAATGAAATCTTCTGAAGCTATTTAGATCTTGATGGGGACCTTCCCCAGTGGATATATGGTTACCCTTGTTCTTTATCATTCTTACTAGCTTTTAATGGGACAATGCTTACAAGGTTTAAGGGGCACAATGGCAGTTAAAGAAGCTGAGCTTGTCAGCTGGAAGCCCAGGTTAGAGCTTCAGGAGCTGCACATGTGCTTCCATTCCTGCCCCAGCTCCTGCCCATTTAGCAGTTTGAAAGCATGCAAAATGTGAGTAGATTAATAGCAGTGTGAAATTCAGCAGGTTCTGACAGGTTCTGAGGTACTGATAGTGGAAATTTGGACTGGTTCTGAGAACCGGCAAATACCACCTTTGGCTGGCCCCACTGCTATTTTGCAATATTCTTCTTCCAAGAGTGGGGAGGGATGAGGATTTTGCAGTATCCTTCCCCTGTAGTTGGGTGGAAATTGAGATTTTGAAGTATCCTTCCCTTTCCATGCCCACTAAGCCACACCATGCCCATCAAGCTACATTCACCAAACCAGTAGTAAAAAAATGGAATTCCACCACTGATTAATAGGTACCACTTTTGTGGAGAGGTAACAATGGTCTGTGTGTCTCTGGCATATAGGAAATACCAGGTCTGTAGGATAGATTGAGAAATTGGAAGAAAAAGACCTTGAAGGTAGTGTTTTTTTTCAGATTATTATCTAGAAAGCTAAATGAAAAAAGGTTAAACAAAACCAAATTTCAAAACAAACCTGCAAAGAAGCCTGAAGTTTTTTTTTTCATTTCCTACTTTTCTTAGAATATAGGCCAAAAATCCATAACCAGTGGAGGGATTCAGCCAGATCAGGCTGGTTTGGGGTGAACTGGTAATGAAAATTGTGGCTGGCCCCACGTCTCCCCTCTCTGCCCCATCCCGCTTCTCCACTACTTATTGGCCTCACACACCTTGGCTGGTGCCTTACAGCCACACTGCAGATGCTCTTTGGCTCCGTTGCCTTAACCACTTGGCCATGTGGCCCAACCAATTTACCAGCCTTTGCCTGCCTAAGGCATGGCGGCCTCCTGCTCATCCTCCCAGTAGTAGAACAGGTAAGCCGGGTGACCCCTTGGGGAAGCGGGGTTGGGAAGGCTGGTCAACCTGTGCCCACCTGGCTGTCGGTCACAGCTACCCCATTTGACCACTGCAGCCTCATAGGCCTGTGCCTACCTCCCGCCTGGGCAACACAACCAACTCCCATCCAATTGCCACAGCCTCGTAGGCCTTTGCCCACCTCATGCTGGATGACATAGCCTATGCCCATCTGATCGCTGCAGCCTTGAGTCATAGGCCTGCACCTTCCCCCCACCCCCATTCTCCTCTGCCCTGGCTGGGAAGCCACATGTCTGTGCTAACTAAAGGAACAAATTCCCCAAGTATTTCATTGCCTACCTGATTTCCAGCTCCTTCATGTTTCTCGCCATCGTGTGCAGGGAAATGAAAGTTTGTGAGGGGCTAAAGAAAAAGTTCAATCAATCAATTCCAACTTCTCAGGAAAGAAAAAAAGATCTCACAAAGTTGGAATTGATGGAGTGAATTTTTTTTCATCATCCTACAAACTTTTCTTTCCCTGCACATGATGATGAGAAATGCAACAGAGCTGGAAATCAGGTAGGCAAAGAAATGCTTGGGAGAAGTGAGGGTATCTGGGTAGTGGTGGGTGGGGAAAGCTCCATTGGTGGTAAACAGATCCTCATCATGCCGCACCTCTTCCTGAAGGAGGTGCATCCAGCTGTCTGTGGGTTTTCCTGAAATAGGCTGTCTGTGTGCACATGAGGCACTTGGGGAGAGAGAGAGAGAGCAAGGAAGGTCTCCAACCTCTGTTTGTTTATATGTGAGAAAGACAGAGACAGAGAGAGACAGAGAGAGAGGTCATCCTCCCTGCTCAAGCAGCGGTGGGGTCCACAGAAGTCATTCCTGCCCTGGTGCAGCAAATTCGGGCAGGATGGCCAGATGCGAGTGTGAAGGGCCAGGCTCTGCAGTGCTTCCTTGCTCAGTTGAAAACTTCATTCAGCCTTCCGGAATTCACTGTGCCAGGGCAGTGATGATTCCCATAGAACCCACCACTGCTTGAGCAGGAAAGATTATGCTAAGGAGGAGAAAAACCATAAGGTTTTGCATCAGGTGGCTGGCCCTGCAGTGGCAGCTTGAATGGCCCAACTAAAGTTGTGCTTACCATGAATCACAATGTTGGCACAGAGCCATCAGCTGCAGCGCTGCTCCAACCATCCAGCCCAAGCCCCAGTTGGGCTGGCTGCTCCATCCCCACCAGTGGCTGGACACAGGTCGTCAAGCAGCTGTAAGCTGCATGACTCTTTGGTGGTGGCCAGCCAGGTGAGGAAAGCATGCATCCTTGGTTCTATGCTCAGGGAAGTGAGGGTGAGTAGTATGACAGTGGCTTCCCTGTTCAGCCCCAACAAATGATGCATGGTACCTGCAACATCCCGAGAGAAGCAGAAAAGATTGCCATTTGCAAGCAGACAAGCAGAGGTAGCAAGCATATGTCACAACATGGGAAAAATAAGAGGTCAGATAGAGCTGGCTGACTGGGGAGATCATCATTCTCAGAAGCCACCCCCACTGCTGCCTCCCACAGAGAGAGAGAGAGAGGTTGGTGAGCTGGGAGGCGAGGGACAAAGCGAGGTGCCCCTTGACATGAGTGATGGTGAGTTGGCCATACCCACCCAGTCACATGACCCCCAATCCATACCCACCCAGTCACATGATGCCCTTAGCCATATCCACAGAACTAGTAGTAAAAAAATGAATCCCACCACTGTCCATAACCATTAAAATTGGGAAGAATACAATTCTTCTAAAGATTTCATAAGCATTTAATGTAAGCTATGGGTCAAAAACAGTCATATGCAGTCTGATCCTGAAAATGGTGGCTGTTTCTGACCGTTGCATAACTTTTTTATGCCCAAAAAGAATAAAATCCCTTAGAATTGTCAAAAGAAAGTATAGAAAACATTTTAGGCATAGAAAAACATTATTTTTCTCCATCAAGTATTGGGGCAACTCCAATTCTTGGCAGGAAAATGAGGTCTTACAGGCCACAAATCTGCCACCACAAGACAAAAATACAATAAAAAAGGGAAAGCAAAATGAAAGAGCAGGAAATGTTAAATATGCTAATGTCTCCATAAATTATTCTTCACATAATCTTATGATCTTTCAGGAAGAAGGTGGGCACTTTTCCAGGTGAATTAATGATGAAATGATGTTGGGGGAAAAATCAGGGAAAATCTTGACTGTTCTAGTCATGTTAGCATATTTTCAGTTAATGTTATTTTAAGTGTTGTGTCTTGTTTGGGCACATACAAATTGATACAATGGACAAAAAAATCTGTCATGATGAGATTATTTTGCATAGGATTGTTTTTGTACATGAAGTATTTGAATTCACAATAAGGGAAAATAGTCAATGAAAAAGCTAAACATTCTTTCAATTTAATATTTCAGAACACTGAAACAATAAATATAACCGTAATGATTCTCTCATTTAGCTCACAAGGATTTTCCACCAGAGCAACATTCCTATTTTATATAGGGAATAGAAATACAATGTTACTCTATTTTTATTTATATATTGTAATGACTCCAACTGAGCCTATTATCCCAAGGCTCATCTAATGTCATGTATGCAAGTACATAAAACAATACTCTTAAATAAGCAGTGGTTTTGAATGCTAAATAATTTGGATCATTCTGTTACAAGGTATGAAGTTTTACTTGTGTGTCAAATAATAAAGAGGAAATGTTTTACAGCTAAACAGTGCAAAAATGTCGTGCCTGAAAGAGGAGACCTCTTCATTTTAAAAAAAAATCATGAAATTTACATTACTCTTTTCCAAAAGCTCAGCCTTGCACATCTATAAAATATCTCAGTCATGAGGTTTAATTTCCTTCACAAACACTTGGTGCCATATTACTGATGATTACATTCTAATTCTCAAGGGAGGAAAAAGTGTTAAAAATCTGATTTTGTGCTACAGAGTAGGAAGCAACTATGCAACAGCACAGCTATATAAGCTGTGACTTTTTAACTATAGTTGACATTTAATTTCCATGTATGCTGATGGATAGTAGTATGTGGCAGGTGAGTATAATCTGTCACATACATCATAGATATTAAGGATAGTAGATAAAATGTATATTGCTATATTTAATGATGAAACAGTAAAAGTACAGACTTGGAAGAGACCTTGGACATCTTGTCATGTGATCAAAATTTAGTTGCTTGGCAATTGATTCATATCTATGACTGTTGCAATGTCCCGGGGCCATGTGATCCACCTTTTCAACTTTCTGACAAGGAAAGTCAATGGAAAAGACAGATTCACTTAACAACTGTCTTATTAACTTAACAACTGCAGCTATGGCAAGAAAAGTCATAAAAGGCAGCACTTAACAAATGTCTCACTTAGCAACAGAACCACCTGTATTTCACTCATGGATCTCCATACACATTTGTTCTAACATTACAAAATGTTGGCATTGTGCCATGACCAGTAGTGGGTCCCACTTACCTTCACTACCGGTTCGGAACTGAGAGAGCGCACATGCACACACTTGCTTTACCCACACGTGCTGCCTCTGAGCATGCGCAGAACCTGCACATGCACAGAGCATCCATTATGATATCCGGGTGGGTGGGTGGAGCGCTTGCTGCTGCCAGTACTGGTTTACCCAAATTGGGGTGAACCAGTAGAAACCCACCCATACAAAAAGGCTTTTGATAATGACACTATGCCCAATGATTTGTACATTCCACCATATTCTTTTACCAAAAAAACAACAACAGAGAAGATAACAGAATCTGTGTCCCCTGCTTCTTGCTCAATGCTTCATAGTCTATTATAGTGTCCTCAACCTATTTCTGGCAGAATTGTTTCCATTCACCATCATCTATCCATTCTTCCTACTCATTACATAGGCAGGTATCTTTCTTTTTGTAGGGCCTTGGGAACCTTTTCTCCTTGAAGCTTTGGCAGGGCTTTTCATCCAGAGATTCAGAAACATATTTTTTTAGTGAAATTCTGGATTTTTTGCTGAAGTTCCACATTCTTACAGCCTTTCTTGACTGAACAAGTCTTATTCTGAAAAAGTTGCTATCTCCTCAAGTAATATTAAAGTGAATCGTAAAATTGGGGTAAGTCAACAAGGCCAGAAAAAGTCTACATTGCTTTGCTGTACAGATAAAGTTCCATCATCATTATGGCTGATTTCAGCTTCCGGTTTGGGCTTTGTGCCATCAGCAGCGTCTTCTCCCTAAGGCGCCCATCTTGGATTCCGTAAAGCCACCTGTCAGCGTCTATCAGCTGGCAGGCAGTGGAAAACCTTCTCCCCGGACCCAGGGGGAGAAGGAGAGGAAGCTGAGCGGGGTTGAGCCACTCAAGCTTCCCCAGTAACTCTTCTGGGGGAGCAGAAAGGAGAGCTCCCCAGCGCTCAGCAACTCCAGATCCGAGATGTCCCTGGCAGCAGGGCAAGATGACATGATCAGCCTCATTGAATGATTCAAAGTAACATCCTTTGGAAGATAAAGAAGGAAGATACAAAGTAACTTCGCAAGTATAAATTTTCTGATTGCAACTCCTTAAAGATTGACTGCCAAAAGTTAGTAAGAAGAAAACTTTTAAAGTGAAAGTAATATAAAATGGCAATTTGAGAAAAAGTGGGCGGGCAAAAGAGAAAATGGAAAGTGAAAATTAAGACTTTTATTCTTTTGTGGAAAGCCTAAGGAAAAAACTGAAGAAATATCTTTAAAATATTTTTTTAAGTGGAAAGTAATTGAATTAACTGTTAACGATGGCTTCAAAACATGCAAAAGGGAAAGAACCTAAAGGCTCTCCCCCCCTCTCCTGCCCCAGCAGCAGCACCAATGGAGAAATGTGTGAGACAGCAGGACGAGCTTTTAATGATGGGAATTTTTCAGCAGTCTTTGGCCCAAATGTCTGATAGATTTCTGGCTAAGCTGGATTCTAAAACAGCAGCTATTGAAAATAAGATTGATTTTTTTAAACAATCTAAAAGTTATAGACCAATATCCTTCCTGTTTAATGATAATAAGACTTTTGCAAAAGTTTTGGCAAATAGACTTATGGTGGTGATGCGAGAAACAATACATAATGATCAACTGGTTTCATACATGGAAGACAAATGGAAAGTAATGTGAGACAATTAGTTAATTTAATTGAATATTTGAGCAAAAATAATCAAATACCTGCAACTCCAATCTTTTTAGATGCGGAGAAGATCTTTGAATGTCTGAATTGGCAGTTTTTATTTAAAGTTATAGACTCAATGTGTTTTGGAGACTGTTTTATGTAATTAATTAAGGCAAATTATCAACAACAAACTGCACAAATAATTATTAATAGAGAACTGACAGATGTGTTTAATATCAAAAGAGGAACACGTCAAGGATGTCCCCTGTCACTTATGTTATTCATATTAACTCTTGAAATTTTGCTTTACAGGATTTGGGACTCGGAGAAGCTAGCAGGTATTAAAATTGGGAAATAGGATTATAGAGTATGAGCATTTGCCGATGACTTGGTGGTTACCCTGACCCAACCATATAGGTTGGTGGTAGGTTTGAACGACATAATTAATTGTTATGGTTAAGTAAGTGGATTTATTCCTGGACATACATTAGGTAATTTGAAAGGAAAACAAAGATATGTAAGTTTGAGTTATAATGATTTGCTGAAAAAGGATAATGAGGTATTAACTATTAATTTATTACAACAATTGAAAAGAGAATATTGAGCTAACATGGTTTCAACATAAACAAATGTATATTAAATTGAGACTTGATTGTAAAATTGGTATATCAATGATAGATGATAAGTTAGTAAAACAGATTAGGGATCAAAGTCAAATGCATATTAAAAGATTGTACAATGAGTTAATAGATGGTACTTAGATCCCAAAAAGTTATCTATTATGTATTTTACTGTGAAACCAAAATGTTGGAGATGTGAATGTGATGATGTTACATATTTTCATATATGATGGACTTGTAAGAAGATTAAGCATTTTGGATTAAAATTTGATGGATAATTGAAGCGAAAGCCAGGGACAGCATGAAAGAAAGAAACTCCAAGGAATCTCAGGATACTGACCCAGGGCAAGCCCCCAAGACCAGCTTTTATTGAAAAGTAAAAAAACACAGTTCACACAGAGTTTTCACCCCCACCTTTTTTCTCACACAAGGAAGCTCCATTTCTGACGTTAGAAGCACAGATTCAGCAACCAATCAGAGTAACCAAAATATCCTAAAATGCGGATGGGAAGTACATGAGCTCATCTCTCTTGCCTTCTGCTCTCCTTATCTTTCTGATAGTGCATTCCAAAGATTGAACCTGAAACAGGAGAAATGAAACTCCTCCAAGTGACCCTTCTACCTTGCCAAATTCCTTCTTTTTTGTTTTTTATTGAAGAGCTAATAGAACACATTAGTCCAGATTTTTTTACAGATTAGATTCCCAATATAGGTGTTGCTTTGGAAATCAATGGCTGCATTATAGCGATGTTAGGATGCCTTCACTTGCGGCTTGCAATTTTTCATAATAGACAGCAAATTAGGTATACTTTGAATACAACAAAATAATGAGATTAATAAAGCAATAATTAAGAACAACCCCAGCAACATTATCCGAATCCAAGTGCCATCCGGAAGCCAAGAAAAGAATTCCTTCCAGATGTCTCTTCCATCACCTTCTCCATTCAATGAGTTGTCCCAAATCACATCTTCCATAGTTTGAATAGTATGAGAAATATTTACAGCATAAGCAGAAACATAAACGCAACAATGAGAATGAATGAGAGCACAAACTCCTCCTTGTCTCATTCAATGGTATGAAATGTAAAGAAAAACTCCACCCCCCGAGTGTCCAGGGATATGCATGCACATCCAACAGTCTGAAAAAGTAACTTTCTTTGCCAATAACGCGTGGTTGCCATGCCAATGCGGATCATTGTGCAAATGTTGTCCCGGTCGGATTGGAACCGATGCACTCAGGTGTTTGTCGATGATCAGGACGCACACAACCAGGAATCCAGATAACTTTCCCCTCATATTGGACAGCAGCAAAACCATCTTCCCCACGTGATCAATTCTGCTAGTGCTTTCCACTCAGGGTCTGGCAAAATCCTTATCAATACTTTAGGCCGGATCTTGTCCTGCAAAGGAATAGAAAAT
>JANHFP010003835.1:37965-48607 GCA_032468135.1 Calamaria suluensis | reverse complement strand
ACCGGAATGTGGAAGGCACGCGGTGGGGGTAGCGGCCCGTCGATCACACCACCTAGCTGGCCGTGGCGGAGGGAAGAAATAATTTACCAGCGGAGCAACGGATGGCAAGGGAAGGAAATTCCCAATGGAGAGTGAGGAGAAGTGGTGGACTTTGAAGGTTTGCGAAAATACCTGGCAGTTTTTGAGAAGAGAGGAAGGGGAGGGGAGTTCCCCCACCTCTGAAACATAACTTGAAATCTTGAGAGATGCTTCTTCCCCTCTCGGAATAGGAGAGGGGGAGGACAGTGTGATAGATTCTGCATTTGCTGTGTGATTCTTGGCAGAGCTTGGATCTTGGGTGGGGGGTTGGCTCCCCCCTTCTGTCTTTGGGAGCAGGAAATTGCGGATCTCCCTCTTCTTCTTCTTACTAAAGAGTGGATTGCATCACTTCCTGACTTTGACTTCCTGGCTTTGGATGTGAACGCTCTAGGAACCTGACTCTTTGCCTCTAGTGGAGCTCTCCCTTGAGGTCGCTCTGAGACCATCACTTGGAATAAAAATTGTGGTTTTCCACCTTTGGATACTTGCTCTTTCCTGGGACTCTCCCTTTCTCTGCAGATAACTGTACTTGGATTTGGAAGTATTGCAAGGATTTAGGACCTGTGAACTGATTCTGGAAATTAAGAAGAACCCGGAGTTGGAGTAATGGAGAAAGTTACAGAGATGCTGGAAAAGTTGCAGTTGGGACAGATGGACATACAAAAAAACATTAAGAAATGAAATGGCAGATATGAAAGCAGAATTTTAAAAAGACCTTGCAATTTTTAAAACAGATTTAACAAATTTGCAAAAATTAGTGGAAGATAATAAGCAGAGAGTGGGTGGTTTGGAGGGGGAGATGTGGGGTGTCCAGAGGGGAAAACAGAATCTCGAAAATGTAATTTTAAATATGGATTTAGAAAGAGCATCTTTTTTCCTTAGGTTTCAGAACATTGAAGAAGATGGTGAAGATCTTAGAAAATTAATGTCTGTAATGTTGGCTGAATTTATAGAGAAAGATGAAGAACATCTTAGATGGGACATTGATCAGGTTTATAGGGTGAATTCATATTACGCAAAAACACACAATGTCCCCAGAGAAATACATGTAAAATTTTTGAGAAGAAATACAAGAGATGAGGTACTCAGAGTCCAGTCAAGGGGGGAAAATATATATATAGTTGTGAAGAATATATAAGGAAAAATATAAACTTCTCATGATCTGGAGGAAATATTACCAATATATTAAAATGTATATGCCTTAGCATGTTGTACCGTTGTATGAGAAATTTGATATCCCTTTACCTTACCCTAAATGGAAAAAATTGTTAAAAAACCAATAAAACCTTTTTATTTAAAAAAATAGTGGACAAGACTGGCTGCTGGGTAGTTTGTAGCATCATCACTACTTTATTCTCTCAATAGCAGGCCATATCTGAGAATGTCTCATAGTGTTGGGACTTCAGACAGCAACAAGTCTCTGTCCATCTTGCTCATATGAGTGAATGTTCCCAGTCTTGTTCTTTTTTTAAGAAGCCATTACAGATCAGTTATCACGCTCAAGGAAAACGAGACCAACAGTATTAACATTCTCAAGCAAAATAAAATTTAACAAAAAGAGAAAGACAGCTAAATCTATGAAATGAAACAAAGAAATTTTTAAAAATATATATTTATGTAATTCTTTACCAAGCACATCTAAATTATATTAAGGTAAACTAAAATCTTTACAATCCCCAAGGCATGTCATACGTTTTGAGCATCCCTGATGTTTGGAAATTGAAAGTTGAAAATTTTGACATGCCCTAAATATGGCCATAGTTTTTTCATAGGAGCAGAAATTTGGCAAGGACACTCCATCTGAGCTTGATCTAAATTCATTTTAAACTAACAGTCATCAATATGTAAGATATTTCCATATATCTACTGCCCTGATGAATATAACGTTGGTATACAACAGTGGTGTCAAGGCCCAGGTGCCAGATCCGGCCTGCGGGGTGCTTAGATCTGTCCTGTGAAGCCACCCTGGAAACAGTGAAGGGCCAGCCTGCGGTGCCTCTGCCAGCAAAAATGAGCTTGGGAGGGCTTCATGTGACCCTCCCAAGCTCTGTTTTCACTGGTAGAGGGTTGCAGGAGGCCATCACAGCCAAAACTGGAGCTCATGAGGGCCATGGGTAGCACTCCCAAGCTCTGTTTTCATTGGTAGAGGGTTACAGGAGGCCATTGTAGTAAAAAATTGAAGTTCAGGAACCTGTTTTCACTGGCAGAGTACTTGGGCCATCACAGGCTGTGACGTTGAGCTGGCCATGCCCACCCTGGCCACAGCCCCCCTGGGCCCCCAAGGTCAAACAATCCTGATACAGGCCTCAATGAAATTGAGTTTGACACCCCTGGTATACATGAATACATTTTAACAGCTGCAATATGTTATTGCAAGTTAGTTGGTTTGTTCTGGAGGGAGCGAAATGCCATTTATTAGTAATCATTGTTGTGATTTCATTTTAGAGCTGTAGGTCTATCTCTGTAGTTACTACTTTAATGTAGTAAACAAAACTAATTGTATTATTCACTTGTTAGGTTCAATTTTTGTCCAGCTTGTCCTGTTTGTTTGGTTCTTTATTGGCTAAAAATAGCTGGCTAATACAACAGCATGCCATAGAGTCATTCACTCAATTTGCAGAGGTAAGTCCAATTGTGTTTTTCAAGTTTTAGATAGTCCACGTTAAGTTGTTTCAAATTATTGCAAGTAAATAGCTCATGATGAAATTCATTTGTGAAGCAGAACCTGTCCTTTAGAGGACTGGTCTGTAATGGAATTTGGAGAAATTAGATGCAGCAGAAACATTTGCCTTGCCCAAAGTACAAATTCAAAATCTCTGCATCTACCAGTTTGGGAAAAGGTAGAATTATATTTCATAACTACAAGAGCGGATAAAGTAAAGAAACCATAGAGGAAAGTTAGATTTTTGCCTTTGTCTTGCAAATTTTATTTAAAAAACAAGTATTCTTTTTCTACAATCCTTTTTTGCATGACAGAATATAGGGATGGGAGCAGCAGGCTGATTATTAGCAATATAATTGTTAGTAAGATTTAACTTTAGCTAGATCAACATCTTTGAATTGCTAATCATACTCATGACTGAGTTTTATTATAACACATCATATTTGCCTAGTAACAAGTCATGTTCTGGAGAAACGGAAATCTTAAACTATGAGCTGTTGAGGACAAGAAAATATGTGAAGAGTTGTATAGTATTTCTATTTCTTTTGAAGTGTATTTTGGTTGTAATGTTTATTGTTTACAAAAGATAATTAGTTTCAGTATGGAAAAAATAAAGGAATATCAGCAGAGCAGAATCAGGAGTACTTTCAATACTTTTCAACTTTTAGTATTAAATTTATTGCAACCTAAATTTCTCTAGTGCTGAATACATTCAGTACTTAGTAGATACTCTTTGATACTGCTTGATTGTTACACCTAATAAACCAACTACTTATTGATCTAAACTTTCCTTACTTTCCTGTTTTGTTTTTGTATTAAGGGAACAAGCCATGAACAAATACTTCAGAATTGTTTGAATTCTGTTGAACTCAAAAGCAAAGTTGTTGACTTTCTCTCCAAGGTATACAAGAAAATATAAAAGGGACTGCAATCCTAGTGACAAACCTACTTTTAAACTTGTTTCATTAATAAATGTGCATATTATATCATTTTAAAACACATTGATCTTGCAGAACAGATAAGAATCTTGATGGTCCTTGGAACATAATCTAGAACACAGGTGTCAAACTCAATCGTGTCACTTGACATATGACATTTTTTGTCTTTGTAGAGCCGGGGTGGGTGTGGCGTCTGCATGATGCATCCAGCCTGTGGGCCACCAGTTTGACACCCCTGATCTAGAACTTTGGCTAGACAAAACATAAGGCCCAACACATTGCAGAATTCTGCTGAATGTGATCACAATATTTCTTACTTTTTTACGTTTTCCTATACAGTGCACATTTCATTACCCAAAGCAATGGTTCCTCTTAAGAGCATGTGTATAGCTATCCACATTTATTTTAAATATTTATATTATAAAATTAATCTTTATTTAGTAACCACAATTGGCACCAACACCCCAGCTGTTAAGTGATATGGTTGTTAAATGGAAAATCTTGTGACTGTAATTGTGCTTTCAAATTTACTTTGGCTTTCCTTTTTCCCTACTCCTCTGTTCTTTGCAATGCTCACTCAGCTGGGATAATTATCAAGAGTAGAATTAATTTTGTATTTACATTCATTGGAAAGGGAAGGATTACAAGAGAGTAAGCAGGCACACAAGGGGGGGCTACACATTGAAAGCAGTGCCCTGGCTGTTTGTCTAATGCACTCGTGACTCTGAGTCCTGAGCTGCTTGTGATGCAAACAAAAGCTGAAAGTGGGAAAATGGTTAAAGTCCTGTCAGTTACTTGCTTAAATAAATAAACTTGCTTAACCTAGTATGTTTCGCATAAGGACTGCAGAGAAAGCTCAGGAACACATCGCTTGTTTAAGTAATCTCATTGGAGGGAGGGGAAGTGAAGAGTCATGCATACTAACTGGCTGTAACATGTGACTGACATGCTGCAATGGTCAGGAATGCAGGCATTGATTACATAATTACTTTTTCATCTCTGTTGTAACTTTGAATGGTCACTGCCTGAGGCAGTCACTAACTGAGGATTATCTGTACTTTTCTAACTGAAGACAACTTGGAAAAAATAACAGAAGTGGAGATCCTCAGTCATCCAGGTCAGTTGTCCCAAAAGTGTTTTTTTCAAGAGCAATTGGACTTTCCGATTTTTCTTTGAAGACATTTTGCTTCTCATCCAAGAAGTTTCTTCAGCTTCAGAGTTTTAAGTTCTTAATTCTTAAAACTTAATAGTTATAAGATCTTTATTCTCCACCTGAGTGTCTGCTTAATTTTATTCCTCCTTGCCCCACTTGTAGGAGTAAACTAAGGTAACTTCTAGGATAGGAGCTATCAACAGTCATTAATTATCAATACTAGTTATTTTTGTTATTCTTTCACAGAGCAATCATATTGAGGAGACCCCCAAAGCAAAAGCAGATCGAATGAAGGAAGAAAATGCTATTTTTATGTACTTCTTCCTGGAGGCCAGAGCTGATGGGCAAAGAGCTCTTATTGAAGAGGTATTCTGTAGTCTTTTCAATGAGAAAGTCTAACTTCAGAATGACATGGGGTATCAGTGTTATTTTTATATTGGAAAATTTAGGGTTAATTGATGGGTACTCACAGATACTGTGACATTAACAACCATTTTATATGATCTTAGTTTTTTCATTCATGGGAATTAACTCCAATTAAAATTTATTCTCTGTGTAATGGAGATAGTCCTTGATTTAGGACCACAATTAAGCACAAAATTTATGTTGTTAAGCAAGTAAATTAAGTGAGTTTTTCCCCATTTTATGACCTTGCCAATTAAGTGAATCACTGTACTTGTTAAATTAGTACTTGACAGTTGTTAAATGAATGGCTTTGCCATTGACTTTGCTTATCAGAAGGTTGCAAAAGGTGATCACATGATCTTTGGACACTGAAGCTAGAATAAATATGAGCCAGTTGTCAAATATCTAGCTATTGATTATGTGACTGTGAGGATGCTGTAACTGTCATAAGTGTGAAAAATTATCATAAGTCTCAGTGGAAAGGACTTTCCACTTTCTCAGTGCTGTTGGAACTTCAAACAGTCACCAAACTGTTGTAAGTCAAGTAATACTTGTGGAAAGGACTACAGAATATTCATAATACTGATTTAGTGCTTGTATTTAGAGGAGTCATTTTAAGTAGGGAAGGTAACTCGGAAATCTATTGCAGTAATGGGTTTGCTACCGGTTCGCCCCCGATCGGGTGAACCGTTGACAGTGGGAGGCTCCACCCACATGCTTCTGACCATGCGCAGAAGTGTCACATGAATGCACACCTACCCACAAGCAAACAGGTTATCAGTGGGTTTTGAAACCTGCCCCTGGTCTATTATATATTGTATTATAAATATAAAACTTTCTATATACAACAATCTTACCTCCAAAACTGAGTTTGTTACAATTGGACTATAGCTGTTTCTATAAATCTCTACTATTATATGGTTTTACTAATTTTTGTTTCCAAACTGCTGCATAAATGTAATATCAGAACAGCTTTAGAAGTATGTAATTGACAAGACGCTACTTATTTGCATGTGAAAAAGCTTCCCTCAGCTTGTATAAAAATATACAATATATTCTTTTTGGTTGTCAAGGAGAATTAATTTCAGGCATAAATACCCATATATTTAAAACGGAGCCACTTTGAACCTGCTAATAAGAAACAAAAGGAATATAGGGCTTGAAAATCAGAGTATCATGGGAAGTCGTTGGATTTTATTGCATTGACTCGGTTCATTATATTCCCCCGCTTAAAGTCACTGTGTTATAGAACTGCTCTTCTGTTTTTAATTCTAGCCGTCCCCCAAGAGAATTTGCTATTCACCCACAGAGGTACAGTACAAGTCAGCAGTTGACAATGCTGAAAGGGCACTGGAGACTATGAAGCAATTGTTACAGAAAGGTCCACCCCCCACTTGGCTTGCAAAGAAACTGGAAGCATTGCAGGTGACATTGCACAGCTTAAAGAATAGTATATATTGATCTGACTAAGATGTCCTTTCTGGATTATTTCAATATTGTACTATAAACTGAAGTTCCACATTTAGGGCTTAAACACAAAACAAGGCAGAACTAGTAGTAATTCTGGATCTAGAAAGCTGCATGTTAATTTTGTTTATAATTTGTTTAGGCTTTCTGGTTGAAAATTATTGCAACTGAGTGAAAATAATGACTAAAAGTTGCATGTGTGTTAATTTATGCTCTTTCTTTAGTTTGTTTATATTATCTTTACTACCAAAACATAAGAATTACAAATATACTTAACAATCCTCTTCAGGACATTTTATCTGGAAAATAAACTGTCTAGTATAAGAACTTAAGATTTGCTGCCATCCTGTGGTTTTTCTCTCCTGTCCTAATTTAACCTCAGTTACTCTGCAATTACCTTTGTAAAACAATTGTAGGATTCTCTTGTAGGATCAGCATAAATGTTTTGAAACCAGTTTACTCATAAAAATAAGTTGCACAAAAAGCTAGTGATTTATCCATTTATTTTTCCTAGAATTCTTCACAAATAAAACATTTGTGGGAATATAAAGCCACATATCTGTAACATCCTGCTTTGTCCAATTGTTAGCAACCAAGGCAGGGAAACCTCTGCTGTAGTTTTGGCCTAAACGTTTGATATGCCAATACCAAGTTCTCATTGCTTGTGCAAGTGGAGAATGAGGAGAGGGCTTAGACTGTCCAGGGTACTGTGAAAGAAACTACTGAACTGAAAACCAATAGAAGATCTTCATCATCACCAGTTAGTATCTTCTTCCCAATTCAGGTCTTCTTCTTCTTCCCAGCCAACACCATCCACCTGAAATAATGATCAAATAATGAAGACAGCCAGTGACATGATTGGACTCTGTATACCACTGCTATTTTATAGCAGTTATTGAGAAAGTGCACTTTTTCCACAGGGTATCATTTTTATTTCCCAAGAACAGCAATAATTGTATCAATCACAACCATTTTGGGGGTCCTGATTTTCCTGTAACACAAACTTATACTGATCAAAACATTTTTTCTTACAACACTATGAAGTGAAACATGGATACCACCTTCATGTTGAAGTTAGTTCACAAAATAATTACATGATATAACAACATTGTGCCTTTTCTCTAACACTATTACAGAACTATTTTAGATTTGATTTTTTTTCTCCCATTATGAGACGGTAACTAAGACATGTTTTCTTTAAGCAATCACCTGTTCAAAAGAGAGATGTAGTACTTTCTTTGCCAGTGCAACTACTGAAAACAGAACCCAAGAATTAATGTTGTACAAAATAGCAAGTTCTGATGTACCTTCTGACAATGTACAGATGTGGATCACAAATGTTTGGGTACCGTTGGTGGTAAAGAAAATGGAAAATAGCTGGTGGTTGGCATAGCAATTAAAGGAATATAAGGAGAAGCAAGGTACACTACAGTACTGGGAATGTGATCCAATAGTTGTGCTGCACTTAAACTAAAATATGTGGCTAAGGCAAGGAACATGCCTGTGAGAGGAGAGTCTTTGACTTGGCACAAAAGCCACACAGAAGATGGGAGGAAGGTAATAGCACACAAGACTTTCCCTATTCATCCACCAAGCCCCTTTAGAAATAGGGAGATCGGAAACATCACGACGAGACCAGATGGAGAATTAGTGAGCTCCATGGAGCTTCGCAAAAATCCAGCTGGAAACCCAGCTATTGAGGGGTCTTCGGACTGGAATCGTCCTGGAGGGAGAGTGAAGAAGAGGAGGCAGCTCAGACAGACCAGAGGAATGAGCAAGTTCCTCGGAGAGTCTAGCATTCTCCTCGACTCGGTAGCAAAGGGAGGCGGTCTTTGCAGCCACCATGAAGCTGGGCCTCCAGAAGAAAGATTGAGCTGCTGAGAGAACTTGGGCAGATTTTTGTTATCAAACAAGCCTGTGGCCAACTGACAGGTAAAGGGAACTTTAAAATGCTTAAGAGTGTATTAAGTGGCTAATTGGCATGATTGGAGTGGAAAAACAGAGTGAAAGGGAAAGCTACAATCCAAAAGCCAAGAAAAAAGCTATTAAGACTTAAAATTAACTGGAAAAAAACCACCTTGAAAATAAATCCGATTGAAGCAAGTTTTACTGAGGATTTGAATGATTCAAAAGTGTTGAAACATGGAAGGAAAGAATGATAAAGAAACAGGAAGAAGTTAAAACAGCAAACTAGAGGCAAAGAAAGAGAAAATGGTGTCTGCCACCAGAGGGGGAAAAAGCAAATGTGGTTTAAACCAGATACAGTTAGGATACATTGTTTATTGTGGACTGTGGATTGTGATATTGTGACTGAAAAAGACAGTACAAAAAAGAGAATTTTTTTGAAGAAGTTAAACTCTGACTTTGGAGACTTTGATAAGAAACTTTGTGAATTTCTGGGGAGGCTTTGTTTGGACTGAGTACAGAAAATTTGAAAATGTGTCAAGAAATAAGAGATTTGGTTTTAAAAACACATGGTTCTCTTAAGAGAGTCTTAAAAGAAATGATTCAGACACTGAAAGAACCAGAGGGAATTGAAAAGGAACCAGAAGTTCTCCTAGAAACGACTGATCAAAATAGCAAGATGAAAGAGCAACAGGAAAAAACGATAAGAGGACAAGAATACTGTTGTTATAAAGACAATAGAAAAGAAAATACTGTTATTGAAACTATGGAATTGTGTGATGATGAAATTAAAGTTGGATATAAGGAGAATGATATGGGAGTTGGTAGTGTAAACAGAAAAAAATAAAAAAGAAATTTATTTAAAGGAAAACAAAGGAAAAAAGTAAGAACAGATTAGAGAGTGATCTGGGAATGGATACACAGATGAAAGGAAAAATACAAGTGAAAAGATTTAACAGATATAAATACTGTGGGAAAAAGATACAAAGAATAGATTATGGCAGGAAACAAGAAAATGACTAGGCACAGAAATATTTGATGAAGAAATGCAGTAGGTTTGGTTTCTAGATACATGTGAAACTGCTTCGCATTCTATTTCTCTGTTTTTTTAAGGAAGGGATGGATATTTTAAATTGTAAAAAAAAGAGTAGTGTATTACAAAAATATTTAAAATACAATAGAGGGAATGATTTCTTAACAAGTAAATGATATAGAGGGAGAAACTGTAACCTGAAAGCTTTGAAAAAGGTTTTTTTTTCCAGTTTTACTTAAGAATCTTAAATCTTGGGTGAATGCTATTTTAAGTTTTATAAAATCAGGAGAGAGATGAATATTGGTGTAAAAATAGAGGGGGGAGTGTATTTGGCAAGAATTGATTTAAAAAAGAATGTACAGTGGGGCAAAAAAGTATTTAGTCAGCCATCAGTTGTACAAGTTCTTCCACTGAAAAAGATGAGAGAGGCCTGTAGTTGTCATGATAGGTATACTTCAACTATGAGAGACAACATGTGAAAACAAATCCAAATCATTACAAAACAGACTATGTGATTTTCTGGATTTGTTTTCACATGTTGTCTCTCATAGTTGAGGTATACCTATGATGACAATTACATGCCTCTCATCTTTTTCTGTGGAAGAACTTGCACAATTGGTGGCTGACTAAATACTTTTTTGCCCCACTGTATGTATGTATTGTAAGCAAATATTAAGCGATATGAGATTGTACTCGGGCAATATTCTGTGCAAAAACTATGTATGTTCTGGAGGTTTGGTGTGGAAAATGGGTGTTGTCTTACCTGAACACCCTTTTTCTTGGTAGGGTGCAATGTCAATCATCATTACTGGGTTCTGCTCCGCTGAACCAATCAGGACTGGGCATGCACATTTTTAGCTCCTCTCCTTCTGGATAGTCCAGCTTTTTCTGCTCGGTCCTGACTCGTTTAGGACCTTAGTGCTGAGTCTCCCGCTTTGAAGCAAGGTCAGACGAGTGCATACCGACGTGCTGAGTAAATCAAGGTGACCGACCACCAATCT
>JANHFP010003833.1:39379-49649 GCA_032468135.1 Calamaria suluensis | reverse complement strand
AACAAAGGAAGGAAGAGAGGGAGGAAGGGAAGGAGGAAGGAAGAGAGAGAGAGAAAGTGAAAGAAAAGAGAAAGGGTCACCATAGTCACCATAGCGAAGCACGGGCATCAGCTAGTTTTGTATATACATCAAAAAAGATAAAGATATATACTCAGTAATGTCAAGTAAAGTTGTAATGTATTAGTAATTTGAATGCCTAAAGTTTTTTATTCCCATTTGTGTGCCAATATTTTCACTAATAATTTAATTTATTGATAACCGTTATGTTTTAAATTAAAGATTTTAAAAACCTTAAGAAATTAGGAAAGAAAATAAATAAGAGATCTAAAGCTCAATGAAATGAAAACCGACAGAGATCTTTTTAAAAATATACTGAGCGCTCTCTGTGTATTAGAAGAACGTCTTATCCCCAGATTGCCTAAAGGCTGAGTGGCAAAACGGTAGGAGAATCAATTCCTAAATATGACAGAATGTGGAATTACTTTAGGAATATATTAGATTCTTCTGTTAGCTTTCCTCATAGTGGTAGCAGTAATCAAGGTAAGGATATATATAATCTTTAAATAAATGTCACACTATCTCCCTTCCTCTTTAACAATAAAGTTAAAACCCTTTATTGTCAGATATGACAGCTATTAAGAATGCAATCTTTAATGCTAGATTTTTGAAAGGAATCTTACAAATTGGCTGAAAAGTGGTTTTGGAAAAAGAACTAGATGCTCTATAAGGAAAAAATATATATTATATACACTGTACAAAAGAAAGGAAGCAACATTTTTCAAAGATCATTTAAAGCATACCTGTCTGGACAGAAGGCTTGAACTTGGGAAAGTGAAAATTAAAGCTGGTGGGTTTGTTATTTTTGAAGTTTCAGATTGCATCCCCTGTGGAAAATTTGTTCCCAGGAATTTTAAATCTTTAGGCTAAGGCAAGGGTGAAATGCTCCCAGTTCGGACCGGTTTGGCCTATCCGGTAGCAATGGCGGCGGGTTGTTTGGAGAACCAGTAGCAAAAATCCCTGCCCCTGCCGCCTCTGCGTGATCGTCAGAGGTTTTTTTTACCTTTCAAAAGCATTTATAAAAATGCTTTTAAAAGATAAAAAGAAAGCCTCCCATGATTGTGCAGCTCATCTGGGATTGTCTGAGCCTTTTGTTTACCTTTTAAAAACATTTAAATGTTTTAAAAACATTTAAAATGATATTACATGATTATATTATCAAATCCTGTCCATTTACATTGTTCAATACCACACAGTGAAATAAAATCAATATAGTATTTAATATAGCATTTTGCCCCTGTAAGCAGTACTACAATAAGTAAGCTACAATTCTCCCCCAATTTTAGTAAATGGTATTAGGTGCCATACCTAATAATTAAAAGAATGTGACTGCCTTTGATGATACTACTGTAGTTGTACAGCAAGAATTACCTCTATGGACACATTCCTGTGACACAAGCATATTGACTAGAATCATATGCAACTAATTACTTTACTGATTCATTTAATGTACATTGCTATAGACATGTTTTCTTTCTACGTACCTTGCTACCATTTCTTTTTCTTTATTGGAAGCATATCCACTACTGCCGAGTGGCTTTGTTGGGGAAGAGAGGAAGTACAAGCAATGATTGGTGAAATACTGGTCAACTAATGGTAGCAGAACCTAAAGAAGTAAAGATGTATACAAACTGTAGATTATGAGTATAAAATACCTACAGAGAGTGATACCTATTTCTCTACAGTCAATGTCTATTGAGATTCTCAGTCATCCAGGTCATGGTTGACTCATTGAGAATCATTATTAGATCTGGAAACGTTACCAGAAGCTACAAGGGTAGGTCATATACCAAGGAACTAATAATAGCAAAAGAATAAAGAATTGTTTTTATTTACTTGTAGCTTTTCAAGTGCTGTTCTATAAATGCACACATATGCACAAAAACTCTGGTTGAGCTTTTTAAAATGACTCCCACTAATCTACAATAAACTATATAAAGGCAGAGCCAAAGGTTGCCCATTGTAAACTATGATGGTGTCAAAATGCAACAAGCAGGCACTGAGATAATTATTACCATGCAACGATTATGTGTTTGTGTTGGGAGATTCTGTCATGAATATGTTATTAAGCAAGTTATTTGCCCTTCTACTGTACAGCTCTCGTATAGATGCTTATAATGAAACTCCCAGCAACTTATTTCTGTGATTGTTTTGAGCCTGGATGTGAATGCCTTCCAGATTATCTATTCTGTATAAACTCCAGAAATCAGGACAATGTGCCCCTCCTCTCATTGTGGGAGCCCATGAAATCCTAGCTTTTCTAGAAGGTTCATGAAGAAAAAATGGACCGTTGATTGTTTCTTTCCAAGGTTACAGTGCCAAGTCATGGGTTTGGATGAATAACTTATGTTTGGATTGATTTGACTTATATTTTGATATATTTAGTAGTTTTTAATCCTAATACTGTTTGAAGGTGTATAATCAGAATTGTTTTGTTATGAATAGCTTGAAATAAGTAAATAAATAAATGGATTCTGATGTAGGATGATGGGATGACTGATAAATGAAATAAGGCCTCCTTGGTCATTGAGGCTACTACAGGTACATCATTTAATCCTTGAAGGAAAAGAATAATTGTAGTGGGCCTGATAAAGGTAGTCTACTATAAAGATCAAAATTCACAATGTGCCCTTCATTGAAGCAGAGAAGTCAACAATATAGGAATTTACATCCATAACAGATAGCAGAAGCACTTCCTTGTTTAAAAAAAAAAAGTAGCAGAAATGACCGCAATGGACAAAGAACAACTCAATCCATTATTGCTGGTCTGACCTTTATTAGTGATCAGAAGAGAACTGAGAGAGTTGGAAGGAGCTACACCTTCTGATATAGTACATGCCCAATGAATCATTAGAGCCGTAAAACATTCTGAGCAGTAACTGTACTGATGTAGAATATATTATGTGTAAATCGCAAAAATTATGAAGAATGAGAACTCCTCATTACTGTGCCCTCTACACTCCCTATATACAAAGCCAATTTTCTACTATGGCAGGAGAAACCAAACTCAAACTCAAGTTTATGATATCTCACTGTAATCAATCATTAGAATAATGTATCTCAACGCCATTTGTGCTGATATATTACTTTCATGTATGCTTATAACATCTTAGCTACCAAGTGAATCAATGACATAGACCACTGACAATGATAAGATAAAGCTCAACATAGAAATATTGACAATAAAATAAATTCTGAAAACAAATAATACTGGTGAAATTATGGGTTCAGTGGATTATTACTATTGGCTTTATGGCTTAAAATGAAATACTTTGATTTTGAATTTAAATCACAATTTCTGTGTAGAACAGGGATGTCAAACTTGCGGTGTCCCATTGTCATCACATGATGTATCATGACTTTTTTCCCCTTCACTAAACCAGAGGTGGGCATGGCCAGCACATCTGGCCCATGGACCACGAGTTTGACATTCCTGGAGTAGAAGAACAATTTTTAAACTTATTTATTTATTATTTTATTAATTGATTTCTATACCGCCCCTCTCCTCGCGGACTCGGGGCGGTGCACAGCCACAAGTTTAAAAACAGAGAAAAAAAACAATATTTTAAAACATTATTTAAACTAATTTGGCTATAGTAGAAAATTTAAATTTAAAAATTCATATTAAAAATTATTAAAATTCCCAATTAAAACCATTCTAAGTTACAAATTAAAACCTGTTTAAAAATTTACCCCAGGCCGGCAAGACGGAAGAGGTATGTTTTTAGCTCCTGGCGAAATGTTAGCAAATCCGGGAGCCTACACAGCGCAGGTGGTAGTTCGTTCCAGAGGGACGGACCTGTCACAGAGAAGGCTCTTATTCTGGGGGGTCACCCGATGACACATAGCCGTCGATGGGACCCCCATTAAGCCCTCCCTGTGGGTATGTACCGGTCGTGAGGAAGTAGGCAGCATGCGGTCCTGCAGCTTCCAAGGGTGGCTGTGGCTTTGCGCTGCACTGCAGCATCCCATCCCCCATGCCACCCCTACCCCTCTGCCTGGGACTGCCTCCACTTAACCACTCATGACTCTGTTAACAACGGCAGTCTTACGACGGCATCATTTAGCGACTGGGATTTGGGATTGAGATTGAGGACTACATGTAAATATGAATTCCTGTTCAAAGGATATTCTAAGCGGAAGGCCACACCAGCTGTGAAGGTAGTTCCCTGTCAAAAAAAAAGTGGATCGGTCCAGGGCAAAAATGAATAAGCTTTAATTTACCGGCTCTTATAAATAGATAACAGTAAATAATTTTGCATTTCTGTCTCAATCTAGTCTGCTTGTTGTAAAACAAGAAAGAAAAATAATGTTGTGTCACTGAATTTTCTCTACCCTTTCCCTTGATTTTTAAACTTCTCTCTCTCTCTCTCTCCATTATAGCTGTTGAACGGTTTACTTAAATTTCTCTGTATTTGCACCGATGCTACTGGTAAAAAGTTGAGAGAGGAAGGCCGTCTCCCCCACCACAACCTCGGGGCTTGAGTTCACACAGGTCTTCTTCATCCAGCTTCAGGTATACCTAATGCCACCCTTTTGATACTTTTCTTCCAGATTTGCAATTGGTTCATCAATGCCAGGCGCAGACTTCTCCCTGATATGCTGCTCAAGGATGGCAAAGACCCAAACCAGTTCACTATTTCTCGCCGCGGCACCAAAGCCAGCGATGGAGCACTTTCCCGCGGAGCTGCTGCAGGTTCTGGACTCTTGATGGTGCCCCCTCCTCCTGCCACTGCACCCAAGGTCCTCTCCATGTCCGTGTGTCCCCCCGTCATCTGCCAGTCTTCTTGCCCGCTGGCTAGCAACTTGACTGTGATGACGGGAGACCTAGAGAAACAATCCGTGGTCCACCGGATGGAGCTGGAATCCCATACCAAGCAGTCGCAGCTGAGTGCAACAGGCAGCACGTTGGCTCTTCTGACCCGGGCAGATGCCTCCAGTCCCACCAGTGGACTCTTCAACACGCCTCCTCCGACACCCCCCGAGCTCTTCGGAGAGGACTTCAGCAGCTTCCAGTTGCTGGTGGAAGTGGCTCTGCAAAGAGCAGCTGAGCTTGACTCACAGAAGCTGAGCGAGCAACTGCCTCCAACAGCACAGAGGGAATCTTCTCCGGCAAAGAACAAATAACTTCCTGCCACTTTCTGGTTTCCTCTTGGAAGGCAGCCTTCTCCCCCCATTTTTTTCCTGTTGGCTTTTGCAGCGAGAGCTCCCGTTAGAAGTTTAATGCTGTGATCCGGTTCCTTGTCAAACCGGGGGGGAACCGTTAACGGTGGAAGCCTCCATTTTTCTCTGTACTGCCAGCTGATGTTGGATACAAGGCGACACCCCCCACCCCCCAATTTTGCATAAACATTTCCCTCAAAGGAGGGCACACTACTTCGTTCTTTTGGGTTGGCATCGGGCTACGGATCTCCAGTCGGTATCTCTCTGAAGCCGCCCAGAGGAGATGGTCTGTTCAGGGGTTCCTGGCTCCAGGCTGTTCTTGGAAGGACCCCAGACCTTGAACATCTTCTGAGAAGATGTAGTTGCTGGATGATGTTTTTATAGTGCTTGACTCTTTTTTTTTTTTTAAACAAACAAATAAATGTGGAGGACTTAGACAATACTTATTACCTCCTTCCCACCCCTCCCCCAGATTTTCAAAAGTTACTGACATGGACTAGGATGAGAAAACTGTCCAAAGCAATTTATCAGAAGCAAACAACCACCCCTTCCACTTTTGATAACGGAAGACAAGCAAAAAGCTATTTCACCACCTTCGGCTTTTTTATATACATAAAGTACATACATTTAATTTTAATTTCCTTGGAGGGGACAGGGAAATGTTTCTGTTCCCCTCTTCGTTTTCTTTTAAAAGTTGTACCACGTTGTAGTGTATTGTTGAACTGGTGTGAATATGTGGCTGGTCCTTACATCACACCTGATGGAAATCTCCCATAACTGAGCAAGTGAATTGGCAGGCGACCTTGAAAGATTGTGGCATTCTTCTTTCTGTTGGACAGGAAGAACCGTTGACCATCACCTTGTGAATACCGGTGCCAGTAAAAGAAACTTAAAAAGCATTATGGTGCTTATCCACTTTAGGTGCTGGCAGAAATTTAGCTGGGTTTTTTTGTGTGTGTGTGCGGGCGTGTGTGTTTTTGTTTTGATAACAGGGCATTCTTCTGTCTCCATCTTCCATTTGTCCTGATAAGTACAATGCTAGAAGAGAGAGAGGACTTTGCTGGCAGAAGGGTAGCTGTAAACAGCGGAAAGGGCATTTCAAATGTGTGGAGAGGAGTGAAAGACTGAAAAGCAAAATTTTCAAATGTGAAGTTGCTTTAAACAATGGCTTTTCTCCTGTTTTAATTTTGGAACATGAACTGTATCTCCTGTGTGACTTTGGGAATCTTGTGGCATCTCTGACAGATGCGCTGACAAAAACTACCTATACAAATCAAACAAGAATTCATTCTGACTTGGGTATTTTTTGTATCCTTGCTTTCATCATGCTGAATGTAGTTGCTCCTTTGCTGATGGAGCAAGGGTGCCCTCTCATGGCCAAGAAGGGAAGTCAAACAAGATCAGGGCTTCCATTCTGCTGGCAATTCTGATTCTTCTGGCAACTCACTCCCATGTGATGATATTCAAATGTCTCATATGTCTATAACTCTCAATGGACCCAATAATAGTTTATTATTCAAAATTAGAAAAAAAAGGTACACTTTAGGATTTAGGAGGGAAATCAAGGCTTGTCTGTTGATCATTTAGAAGACAGACCGGTAAGAATGCATTCATCTTTTTCATATCCTCTTTTGTCCTGAGTTCAAGACTTCGCACAAGAATGGCATACCCAGAGTGGTCATCCAACTCTTTTTTGAATAGTGCTGTTTCACTGTAAATGTACGTTAAATAGTGATCTATTATATACACCTATATATCTATCTTGAGAAACACTAATGTTAGAGGGTGTTAGCCTAATTATTATGTTGCATGAATAGTAAAGATAAAAGCAGAACACAACTTTCTCTTGGATAATCTTTGAACCAGGCCTAGAAGCTGGTGATTTGATTTCATGGTAGATTTTGGGAGGAGAATAAATGGTTTGTAGGAAACTTACAGCCCAAGTTGGGAGGCCTTATGGCTCCTACCAATGTTGAGAGTGCCTTTCCCCCTTAACCTTCTCCCCTTCCCCTGGAAAGTGCTACTAAGACAATTAGTACAAACCCACAATTGATGCTGGACACAGCCTTGTCCATCCCTTCCTCTTTTTGGTGCTCTTTGACCCTTAGTCCCATGTCATTGATGGGGTGTAGCGAACTGTGCCTAGAGAGCTCCCATATCAACCCAAAGTCATCTTCAAAATAAATAACCCAAAGGTGCTCTTTTCCCCCTCTGTTAAAAAGCCCACGGAATTTCCTTGGAAAAAGCTTAAGCTGTTCATTTATTGCTATTTTGTTGGAGGGCATTCATCAATCTTGTGTCCAGTTTTCATCCTTAATGGAATTCTGGATAGTTCTTAGATCTCTTTTTCAAATCCTTTTAAAAGGAAACCACTCAAGGTTTTCTAGAATGTGCAGCAACATTTCATTTACTTATTGTTTGGAATTGGGCATTATTTTAGTGTACTATTGAAATGGAAATTCCTTGAACAGCTGTGTCCCAGGTCCCTCTTAAATACACCTTTGGCTAGTAACGTACTTGACTTTAATGGTACATACATCACTGATTTCCTTTAGAGTGGGACCAGTGTGATTAAATAATACACAGAATATCTTAACAGACTGTAGAAAGTGCCTAAACAGATCTGAAACTTTAGTATAAAAGAAAATTTAAAAATCCAGTTCCTACAATGCGCTGCTCTTTGTTATACTGCTGTACTTTGTCCTAATGATGCAAAAATATTGTTTCAGGTGGGATGGGAACTTTGCAAAAGAGAAAATATTCTTTTGCTTGAACTTTATGGAGCAGAACTACTGTAAATAACTTTTTGAATTTTTTTTAATCAATAAAGTTTTTTTTAAATACAATTCCTAGCAAGTGCATCATCTTCAGTACTGAATCCATTGCCTGAATTGGATGGTATGAAATTGGATGGTATGAAAAGTTTTAATTTTAGCACTGTTTTATAATAGGCCCTAAAGAGATAGAAGCAGCACCATGATAAGATGCAGCAGGCTAAATCACAGCTATGCTTCTGGGTTCTACAGAATATTTGTGTTTCTCAAAATTCTATGGTTGTGAGATTATTCTTGGGAAGCAGCCAGCCTGGCAGAGGGAGGAAGGATCAAGTGCAGAGCTAGCCTGGAGTCACTGTGTGACTTCAGAAGCACTAGGGCTGACATCTACCCCCTCCCCCCAAGTTCTAATTGTTCACAGATTGGGGAGATTCCTGTATTTTATAGGCAGAATGTCATAAAGTAGTTAGCTGGAACTCTGCATGTATGGGTCTGATTGGTTGTGCCTGACAATTTAAAGAGGCTATGACTGGAAAATTTTCCTCTTTATAACTAGGGAAAATAAGACCTCTACAATCTGAAATTTCTGTGAAATTAGCCAGATAGATGATTATTTTTCTGGAGAATTAACTGTTCTCCAGAATAGGAACAAGTGTTGCAACCGCTTCGTCTAATTTGCCTCATTCATTTCTCTGTGAGGATAACTCATCTTACTTGATCTATTTTGTGGCCAGATGTAGTAAGAATTGAGAAAACATAACTAGACTTGGATGGGTGGAGAACCATCTGGCGCTGCTCTCAAATGGACATTGAAAAGATTAGTCAGTATTGTATGAGCAGACTAGCTGAGTTGGAGACTACTCATCCAAACCAGCTGTTCCCAAACTAACTTTTAAATGACCTAATTTATTATGTGATTTCACATATGCCGGACAATTCTGTTGTCATTTGGTTAGTGACTAACATTTGATCTCATGTTCATGTTTTTTTCTTAATGGGGATAATTGTATTACACAGGTAATCCCAGAACAAAAATACACATCTCATGTAATGTACATGTTGCATAGCACCTAATATACTTTTTTTTTAAAAAAAAAAAAACAACAAACCTGGGATGATCTCATGAAACTTGGCATTACAATTCTACTTGGAAGAGTTTTTTCATTTTCAAAACACAAGGTTATTGATAATGCTTGAAGCACTCAGAAAGTAGTGTTTGCGTTTCTAGTATTCTGATGTAAAAGTGCAGTAGAAAAAACAATTTGTGTGAGATTTGTAATGACTGTGTTTTAAGGAAAGTGAATGGATGGACATAAGAAAGCAGGTACAAAGCAAGATAAATCAGTACGTGTCCAAATGTTAGGATTGTTACATTTCACTCACTTGTATGGATGGATGCAGGAGGGATTCAGGAGCAAACGAGCATGCTACATAGACTGATCTGCAAGGTACAAAATGGGAAATCTCCCATGATGCAAAGAAGAGTCACACCTAGAAATATCCAAAATAAAAGCTGGTTTGGAAATGTTTCAAGAAGCCATTGTTGATTTTTTTTCTTCTACCAGCAAGGTAGGTAGCAGAACCAGGCATTAAAAATTCAAAAAGGTTTTTTAAAACTCTCAAAGAAAAATGTCATTTATACAAAGATGTTAACAGCAGGATTTCCTGGGACAGAATTATTTTGCAAAATTACTGTGTTTTGGTTCATTTGCTTATAAGAGACTAAAATCAGTCATTGAAATTTTTTTCTAAAGCCTTCGAACATTAGCACACAAGAGGCAAGTATAATTTAGCTCCATGTTGAAAGACTCTTTAATATAAGCATCTTTTATTGCCTTCTGTTGATTATATTAATTTCATTTTAATGAGCACTCCAGTTGAGTTTGAACAATTTGCGATGTTTATGCCACATTGCAGTTAATTGTATTTATGCTGTTTGCACATATTAATGTGCTTTGTACCTACCATTTAGCATTAAGGTCATGGTAATCAGCATTTTATCAGGAAGCATTTCCCAGAAAATGATTTACTATCATGATTGGAGACAGGATGGGTTTTAATCCCGGATAACATTCTTCGTACAAAAACAATCACAAAAGAAGAGCTTAACTTTTCTTGCCACTAACAGTGCAACTATTTTACTAATTTATTGTATAGGATATAGATGGGATAACTATTTAATCCAGAGGTTCCCAAACTTGTCAGCTTTAAGACTTGTGGACTTCAACTCCCAGAATTCTCCATCCAGCTCTGCTGGCTGGAGGATTCTGGGAGTT
>JANHFP010003832.1:64926-76527 GCA_032468135.1 Calamaria suluensis | reverse complement strand
GTCGAAACGTCGCCAGGAAACTTCCAATTCTACGCGGGAAAAAACCCGAATAACCGAAGATCCACATACAAATACCCACGAAAACCTTAGAAAACATACATGTATATATATATACATACACACGCACACACACATATATATGTATGTATATTGTTTATATAGTTTATTTTCATCATTCAAGCAACACTAATAACAAAACTCCATCACTACTCCCACATGTTATTTACAGCACTGAAGTTTCTCAAAGTAAAATTACCCAATAAGGGCTACACGATCTTGGACATATTCTGTTGCGTGTCCCAATCCAAGAGGGAATACAGCTCGGCTCTTAGGATCGACTTTTGCAACACTTGGGGGAAGCTGTCGGGCTGTAGTCCCCGATGGCACCAAGAGAGAAACAGCAGATCGAAACATGGATGCAGCAGTATCAATGAATTCCGAGTGATTTGCGTTGCTCCACTGAATAATGATAAAAGATTTATTTGGTAATTATAAGCCCCTAATGGACTCTTAGATTGACAGCTGATACTGAAAATCCAGTTTTAGAATAACACTTCTGCCCAGCATTTCAACTGAAGAGCAGTCACAAGCAGGAAATACAGTAAATAAAACTTGTTAGGAGGAAAATGTCTTTTTCCCTGCTTCCAATGATCTTAACATTCCTTGCATGCAGATCTCACAGCAGTTCATAAGAAACCTTCAATAAGTCTAGAAACAGAACAACCTCAGTTCTTGTGTGGCATCTAAGAAGCACAATGACAAGATAAAATTCTGACTCATTTATTTTTGAGTCATGAATAACAGTTGAAAGGGACCTTGGAGGGCTTCTAGTCCAACCCCAAGCAGGAGACCCTATACCATTTCAAACAAATGGTTGTCCAATCTCTTCTTAAAAAACCTCTAGTGTTGGAGCACCCACAACCTCTGGAGGCAAGTCATTCCAGTAATTAATTGTTCTAACTGTCAGAAAATTTATCCTTATTTCTATGTTGATTCCCACCCCTTTGTAAAGTATTCTGGCATATGCTATTAAGATAAGCAGCTGCACATATATTTTAAATAAATAAGTAAATAAGTGAGTGAGTGAGTGAGTGAATGAATGACATTGATTCTTTCAATGGCAACTTTGCTTTAATCCTCAAATGCCACAGGTGGTGAAAGGCCATGGGATAGGTAATGTGAGCACTAATAAATATACACAAATACACAAATATCATCCCTCAAGCCCCTGTGCCCACAATCACACCAATATTATGGGAAGGGGAATATGGAGATGACACACACATAAGCCCTATGAGAATAATTGGTAAGGGTGTTTTCAGGAGAAATATAGGTGATGGCATCCATGAAGTTTTGAACAAACAACTGGCAACAACAACACAATTAATAAAAGCTATGTTTGTAGATGATCTTATTGATATTTAGGCAGAGGTCTGTTTTAGGTTAAATGTAAGAAAACATGGAACCTGAGAGTTAAGGAAAAAAATAGATCCTTCTTTTCAACTAGCAGTAACATAGCTTCTAGCTAAAAAAATACCCAAACATCATATCGATACTCTTGAGTACTTGTTTCTCATGTTTCCTATTAGAGAACATCAATAATCTGCATTTCATAAAATGAAAATACTCACAAAAGCAGAGTTGACTGAGTCCACAAAACTTTCTTCATCCATACTCTGAAGTTGAAGTGCATGTTCATGTGATGTGGACCAAACCAAAGAACTGGCTGTATCAGAGAGCTGAGTTGATAATAAGAGACAAAAACAAGGCATCTCCTCAAATGCATATCACCGCAAGGATCGCACCAAAACCTAATGCCTTAATAAAATCATGAGAGGTGGATATAGGGAAAAAGTACATTTATAAGAACTTTTTAAAATGCTTACTATAATAACTTCCAGTTGCAATGTATGGCTTTGAAAGGTGGACCATAAGAAAGGTTGAGCGCCAAAGAATTGAGGCCTTTGAACTTTGGTGCTGGAGAAGACTCCTGCGAGTCCCTTGGACTGCAAAGCGATCCAACCGGTCAGTCCTAGAGGAGATCAACCCTGACTGCTCTTTGGAAGGCCAAATCCTGAAGATGAGACTCAAATACTTTGGCCACCTAATGAGAAAGCTGGGGAAGATTGAGGGCCAAAGAAGAAGGGGACGACAAAGAACGAGGTGGCTGGATGGAGTCACTGAAGCAGTGGGCGTGAGCTTAGGTAGACTCCAGAGGACTGCGGACGACAGGAAGGCCTGGAGGAATGTTGTCCATGGGGTCGCAATGGGTCAGACACAACTTTGCAACTAATATCAACATCAACAAGAGTTGGAATATTCAAAGGCAACTTTGCATAGTAGTTAGCCAAACCCTGTGTGGAGTTTTGCAAGTCAGGTTTAAATGTGTTTGCATCAGGGATGAATGTTCAGCAGGTTTTTGTTTGTTTTAGATCAGCCCTCAATTTCTGGGATTCATTTTGCTGCATTTCTGTAGGTAGGTTCTGCTGTGTACTTAGCAGAATGCAGACATGCACATATACACACATGCTAGTTCTAAGGAAACAATTACTGGTATAGTTACCTGACATATTCAGTTGGAGATTAGAAGGATCAATAGTAATGGAGAAAACCAACCTCCCAACACTATTAATACCAACTGTATACAGTCCCTACTGTGTTATAATTATCTGAATTCTTTAATCTTTTCTCAATTGTGGAAAAATAATTGGAAAATACTAGGATGGGGAAGATGTCATCCACCAAATGTTGAATCAAGATCCTGTCAATTCTAGTCAAAATGATGAAAACATAGGAATGAGTTGAGGTTATAACTCCACTTCTATTTTTTTTAAAAAAAACAGGAGGATTATTTTGTGATAAAATCTACAGAGATCAATGTTTCTTTTGTCCCTCATTGTTCATTTAGTATAATGATTAAACTGTTGGATGAAGATAAAGATTGGGTGAATAACATTATCTTTACCTCAAAGAGATGTGAAGATAATTTCAGAGCAATCCTACCTACTAAATGCAACACAGAAACCAACATGTGTAAATAGACAACATTTACATGATAAAGCATTTATAAATTTTAACTGTAACTTTAAATTTTTCTTTTGCTTTCTTCTTGGGTTAGGAAGAGATTGCGAAACATGGCATAAATATAGGAATTTTAAAAGGAATTTTAAAATAATAAAAATTTTGAGAGAAAAAAGGAAAACTAGGAAAAACAATAAGTGAAAATGTGCAAAGAAAGAATTAGAGAAGACAAAGGAAATGGATAAAGATGTTTCTGATTTTCTTAATAGCCATTGTAAATACCTTTATACCCTCTATGATTATAGCAGCATTTGCTTCTTTCTACATTCTACCTTTTCTAATCATCAAATCCATAAATCACAATTTCATCTTTTCATGTTTCAGCAGAAAGTCTATAAGTGGTTTCCAGTCACAAATAAATACGGTTATTTTCCTTTCCCTAGTCAGGCAACTAAATTTCTTGATCTCATAAGTCTGTCATCCTCACCAGCCATTCCTGAATTGTGCATATTTCAGAATATTTCCATTTTTGTGCATATAACAATCTCCTAGCAGTGATTGTATGTAAAAGCATACAATTTTTTATTGTATTTTTTTAAAAAAAAATACAATAAAAAAATACAATTTTTTTTTAAAAAAAAAATCTAATTATCTATCCATTAGTCTCAACATGAAAAGTTCTGGTTTCAATTGAACAGCAAATCACCAAGGATTTTCAGTCTATGATCCAGGTAGCCAAATACTGTTATTGGCTGAGTTCTTCACCTAAACCATACATCAGGGTTCCAAGTAAATTCTGAAGATTGAGTTTCCTCAAATTTCCATTTTATTAGAGATGTCATATTAGCACATCTGGGAAAAAAGAAGCTGAAAGTTTCCAGGTTTTCCCCACCCAAAGGAAAGTTCAAGTCCCTGTCAAACACCCACATGTGCATCACATGATCCAATCAAAGCACCATCCAATCACAGCACCATCTGGAGATGCCTTCCAATTCCAGCCTTCCAGGTGCAGGGCAAGTTGTCCTTGACTTCTTGAGAAAGGAATGTTATTATGACTACTTATCACCCTTGCTCCATACAATCCCCCCTCCCATTTTCCCACAGTAGTAAATGTGGCAGGCCTGAAGGTCCAACTGAAAAGATAGCTTCCAGGCCTGACACTATATTTATGATATTGTGTGTTGATCTCCATGATCAATCAGGAAACACAACATTTAAGTATTCACTCCAGGACTGAGATCTGGTTAAGAGTGCTAATAGAACTTTGAAAACTATTTTGTTGCTATCAAAACTACCTCAAGAATCATAAAGAGGGAATAAAACAAATGAAAGGCTTTCAGTAAAGTTTTCTCTGTGTTTTAGTAGGCAGCTTCACCTATCATAACATAGCGGCCCCAACTTTCTTTGTCCTGACTTTGCATGCAGACCATTTAGTTTCTTCCCATAACTGCCCTCCCTTCTCCAAATACAACAGGAATTATAGCATAAAAAACATCTGTTATATTACAGTAATTATAGCATTATATTATACCCTATTACAGTAATAAAAATCCTGGGCCTTCACTTTCTGGGATCTTGCTCCCTGCCCTTGTAGAGGCAATATCTCAACGATTCTCTTCCTCCAATAGGTTGCAAGAGTTGACATTTTTAGGTAAGGTTGAAGGACAGATATAATAATGTTATACTGATATATAACATATATATAAAACAGCATATATAATGCATATCATGCTTTGGACCCTCCTCCAAACAGTAATTTTAAGAAGCAATTTTGAAAGATATGTTCATTAACTCTTCTACTTTGCCATGTGTTTATTTTTTACTATTTATATATTACATATAAATATTAATAAATATTGATATTATATACACATATATTTATATTATTTATAAAAGAAGATAAATAAGCATAAAGATAAATATTTTTATATATTATAAATATATAAACATAAGATAAATATTTTCTAAGATAAATAAGCAATTGGGCAGCTATTGTAATGTTTAGGCAGGGCTGGAGGAAACATTCAGTGATGCCAAATTGTTCAGTTTAGCACAGGACTGTGAAAGTCCCAGCCGGATGTGTCACACACTGGCCACGCCCACTCCCGGTTCAGCGAAGGGAAAAAAAGTCCAAATACATCACATAACGTTGCCATGGTGTGAGTTTGACACCCCTCGTTTATCATGTCTTCCTTTCTGCTAACTGTAAAGAAAGAATTATCTTAGCTTCTAGGTTACAAAGATGCGTAATTTCACTCATATTCTGTCAATAGTTAACATGTTTTCTGTTAACTTCTGGTTTCATATCTGCCTCTTTTTCTGCTCATTCATATTTTTGCTTCTCGCTTATGTAAATTTTTGCAGTGGGGAAAAGCACAACATGAAAAAAGATCTGTGAAAAATGAAACATAGGTAATGTAAGTAAAAATAATCTTGGAACATTTGCAAAACAGTGGAATCTCAGTCCCTTTGGCATTGTTGATACAATTAACCTTACCTGTAATTCTGAAGTAATAATAGTATTAAATCTGATAAAATTCAAGTTCTGCTTTGAAAGCCCACCTGAAATCAGTGAAAATGTCCTGGAAAGCTCACAGAGAACATGAATCAGTTCAGAAGTGAAAAATTCTATATATGAGTAAATAAATGTAGACTTGCCATTTTAGAATAGCAGTAGCAGGTAGTTTACTGTTGCCTTTTAAAAGGTAACAACAGGTGGCAGCCCTTAGCCAAATTTGACTAACTCCGAATAGCAGGGTTAGTTCTTAGATGAGAGGCTATCATGAATCTCAGGTCAGAGACAAGACTTGGAAGCTGAAAATAAAATATTTGGAAGAAGATACTGGGGAACCATTTCTGTCTCCTGTTGCCAAGATATGGTCATTCTTGTTCACAAAGTCACCGGTATTTGAGTTTCAGTCAAAGGAGACTTTTTAGATACAACAAAAGACAAAACTTCTAGGCTAATTAAAATGGTTAATTCTAAGTTATTACATTTGCTTCATCATGAGTTTCTAACTTGTGCGAATTTTAAAAAAATACAGCAGGAGGGAAATGGAAGACAATACAACTCTCTTTCTAAATCAGCGCTCTCCAACCTTGGCAACTTTTAAGACTTGTGGATTTCAACTCCCAGAGTTCCTCAGCCAACAAAGCTGGCTGAAGAACTCTGGGAGTTGAAGTCCACAAGTCTTAAAGTCGCTAAGGTTGGAGACCCCTGTTCTAAATGACAGTGGCTTACTTAGCCTTTGTACAGGAATCCATTGACTTATGACAATAATCAAGTACAGCTGTTCCTCCCAGATTCTTTCCTAGAACTATCAGAGACTAAAAGCTGCTGAAAGCTAAAGCTGCCTTTCAGCTGGAGGGAAGTCTTTGTGTTTTACCAATTAAATCTATGCCATATTTCACACTCACTACTGTTGGAAGACTTAAATGACCAGGTTAGAGACAAATCCTCTTGGAGAATAACTATATGGTCTGCTAAGAGTCAGCAACCACTTGATGGCAAATAACCAATCAAACAGTTAACCCTGCAATTCAGTACCTTGGGATTGTAGTAAAGCCCATAAAGGTGTATCTAAAATTATTCTCAGTTTACAGTGGAATGCCTTTGGGGTGGGAGGTGTTTCCGACCCCTCATTTTTTTCTTATGTTGGAATTTTAAATTAGAGAATTAATTTTGGATCAGAGGTCCTCAAACTTGGCCACTTGAAGACTTGTGGACTTTAACTCCCAGAATTCTCCAGCCAGCTATAATGACTGGGGAACTGTGGGAGTTGAAGTCCACAGGTCTTAAAGCCTCCAGGTTTGAGGACCTCTGATACAGAGGTCTCCAACCTTGGCAACTTTGACTTGTGGACTTCAACTCCCACAGTTCCCCAGTCATTATAGCTGGCTGGAGAATTCTGGGAGTTGAAGTCCACAAGTCTTAAAGTTCCCAAGGTTGCAGACCTCTGCTCTGATAGATGCTAAGAAAAAAAGAGCAAACTTTATGCGCGACGGCGCCCAAAATACCCTGAGGGCGTCGATACAGATTCACCTGGGATCCCGTCTGGCTTATCGAATGAGCACTTTGACCGAGCCTCGACTCCTTTCTCCGGAAAAGTCGAGCCTCCTCAGGCAGCTGGGAGACGGGGGATCCAGTTTAGCCACTGAGGCCGGTGTATTCCAGGGACTTGCGAAGCAGGGAAACCCACCCACCCCCTCGCCTCCTCCGTGTCCTTGGCAAGGAATCCTGTTCCCACGCCCACAGCCACAGCCCGCCGGATACACACACACACACACACACACCGGGGTGGCGGGAAGCAACCAGACCTATTTTCTACGCGAGTTCCCAAGATTGGAGACCTCTGCTTTAGGAAACTCCCTCGGCGTTGCCTTTAAAAGGGATGGGTGGGGGGAGCGGGGGGGGGGGAGAAGCGAAAGCGTCCGCTCCTGAAGAGCCAAAACGCCGCAAAGGGGCTTCGTGGTTTTTCCTCTGACCTCGGAGGGGGAGGGGAGTCGGTTGGCTGGACGGCGTCCTCCTCCTCCCAGGGCTGCCGAACGAACCGGCCTTTCCCGGCCGCTCTCGCTCTTTTTGCAGGTCGCGGGCCGCTGCCCTTCCCCATGCCGCTGCGCGCCGCGTCCCCTCCGCTGCCCTCCGGGGGTCAGCTCGGTTTTCGACGGCTGTGGCTGCTGCCAGGTCTGCGCCCGCCAGCTCAAGGAGGACTGCGATAAGCTCTCGCCCTGCGATCCCCACAAAGGCCTGGAGTGCAATTTCGGGGCCGACCCCTTCGCGAATCGGGGCATCTGTTGGGGTAAGAGGCGCCTTAGAGTCTTATTAGTGTGAATGAGCTGGAGCCGGAGGAGCCGTTCCTAATTTGCTGCTCCTAGGTGAGGTGGATAGGGCAGGTGGATAAGGCAGGATAGGTGGCTCAGCCGGTAAGACAGCCGAGCTTGTCGATCGAAAGGTTCGAATCCCTAGTGCCGTGTAAGTGGGTGAGCTCCCGTTATTTGTCCCAGGTTCTGCCAACGTAGCAGTTTCGAAATGCAAGTAGAAAAAATAGGGACCACCTTTGGTGGGAAGGTAACAGCTTTCCGTGCACCTTCAGCGTTTAGTCATGCCAGCCATCTTCTGACACTTCTTCGACTTTGAAAGCTCTTCGACTTTGAAACGGAGATGAGCACCGCCCCCTAGAGTCAGAAACGACCTTTACCTTTAGGTGAGGTGGGTGACGGCCTCCTCCATCCCCTGGGATCACGGATGGTGCCATGCAGAAGGGGCACCGTTCATGAGGGGTCTGGAAGCGGCCCTCTGAATGACAGAAGGATGGAGTTCCAGGGTGGCGTTATATCTCTAAAAAAATCTACTGCTGGGAGACAAGTATCAGTGGGGCTATTTTTAGCATTAAAAAAAAACTCTTATAAAACAATTGTTTTATAAGCTTTTACACTGGGATTTCTGCATGTTTGCCCTATTAGAATACTCCGTGTTAATAATTAAGAATGTGCAGTGAAGTTTTAAATGATCCTGGCTCATGATATAGTCTTCACCCCAGTGGTGAAGTTTCTAGATGGTTAAGCACTGAAAAATGCTTGACCTCGTGAACAAGGGTTAAGTTACCCTCAGTTTCACAAGAAGCAGCATTTTATTTGGGTAGCATGGAATGGTTCCAAATCAGAGGTGAAATCCAATGGTTCTGTGGGTGTGGCTTGGTGGGCATGGCAGGGGAAGGATACTACAAAATCTCCATTCCCGCCCTACTCTGGGGCCAGCCAGAGGTGGCATTTGCCGGTTCTCTGAACTACCCAAAATTCCCGCTACTGGTTCTCCAGAACCTGTCAGAAGCTGCTGGATTTTGCTCCTGTTCCAAATCCATCTCTTAGAACGATGCCTTCATCCATTGCTTTGTGGCTGGTTTGATGGGGCACAATCTTTGCAAGCCAAAGGTCACAATATGCTAGGTGGAAGGCTTATAAACACCACTGCTCATCAATCTGCGCAGACAGATTTGGCTAGATGGACCAATGGTTTAACAGAAGGCAAGACTGTTTGTTCAGGCTATTTGGCATGTAATCTGAGCTGGACTGATCTCCCTGCCCAGTGATATTTTTTGAGAGATGTTAGGTGAGTTATTGGAAATAGGGAGATCATTCAGAGCTAGTGGAGATAACATGTGTAAGTGTGATGGAATGTGCACCTGGAGGAGCAGTGGGAGAGTTTTGGCAACAAAGAGCTTTTCCAGGAAGAGGCCCATATTAAGAGACTGCATAGTCCTGAGCTGGATGCGAAAAGGGGAAAGTGGTTCAGAATAATCACACCCTAGAATCTCTCAGGATACATCTGCTAGGTTAGAAAGTTACAGCTTTCGTTTGGCAAGAGACTGTCCATTAGGTGCAAGCAAATAAAGCATTGGATTCGAATAGATCTCAGTGTCTTGTCCCTGGACTTGGACCTTACAATAAGTTTCCAAAATAATGTGTCTTATCCCAGCTTCCTCTGGATTACTGGCAAGTATAATCAATCGCTCTGTAGTACTTAGTAACTTCTGTGCTCAATAATAGAGTAAGAGATTGGGGCAGTGCTATAAATTCAGAGATTTGAGAAAAGAGACATTTTTAATAACTATGCAGAAGTAGAAAGAATGCACACAGTAAACCAGATTGCAGAACTGAAAGAGGTTTCCTTCTTAACAAGCAGAGCCTGGGTTGTCAAACTCACTTTCATGGAGGGCCGCATCAGGGTTCTGTCTGACCTCAGGAGGGGCAATGCCAGGGTAGGCGTGGCCAACTCAACGTCACGCATCGAGGCACCGTTTTTGTCTGCAGTGGTTTTCTCGGACTCTGTTTTCAGCCACAATGACCTCCTGCAGCCCTCTTCCAGTCAAAATGGAGCTCAAGGAGGCTGTGTGTGGGGTCTGTCTGGGCTTTGTTCTCTCTGGCAGAGGTTTGCAGGAGGCCATTGTGGCTGAAAACAGAGCCCGGGAGGGCCACACACTCCCAAGCTCCTTTTAGCTGGCAGAGGCACCGTGGGCTGGTCAACGGGACAGATTTACGCATCCCATGGGCCAATTCTGACCTGCGGGCCTTGAGTTTGATCTACTCCTGATCTAGCCACAGCTTCATACACCCAGTGGAAATATATACAGGAAATAAAAGAAACCCTACAAGCACGTGTAGAACAAGTAAAAGAAGAAGAAGACAATGTTGCAGAACAAGGACAAGACCACATCCTTTTACCCTAGAATTCTTCTCAGCAGACCCTCCAGCCTCCAGCCCTGTCCCAAGCCACTGCAACCTGATCCCAGGCTGTGTGTGCTTTTCACATCCTGTTTTCACATGTCTATTTAAAGCTCAGAACACTCGCCTCTTGTTGACGTGGCCCCTAAAACCCCAGTTCTGCAGATAAATATTTTCCTCTGACTTCAAATGGCGATAGCCAGGGACTTGCTGTGTTTTTCACTTCTGCATAATCTGACTCTGAGGTTTCGGGTACCACTCCCAGCTTCAACTGAAGTTTTATGTTAGCGGCAGACCAGTGGGATGTGACCTTGAAGTCTTCTCAGTACCTCTCGGTTATTTTTCCTGGTCTGGTTTGTGTGAACTCCCTGGTGACTATGAAGGCGAAATCCTAATTAGATGTAGCTTGGGAAATCTTTCCGCTGAAGTTCAGGGTGGTTTAAGACTTCCTTTTTCAGCTGTTTCAAAGGATCTTATGTATGTTTGTTTGAAAACAGACTAATAAGAAATTACCTGGTTTGGGGGGGGGGAGGAGAAAAAGGGTGATTAGTGATAGCTTGCTCCAACACAGTACCTTGGTAGTTCATGCAATTTGTAACTCCTAATGGGATCCTCTCCTATAGATGTGTACGTTGTATATGATTACACCTTTTAAACATACAACTGCTAAATTGGGAACATCTTTTTTTTTCTTCCCTTCCTCAGCAAAGCAAGAAGGTCGGACCTGCGAATACAACGGACGTATCTACCAAAATGGGGAGAGCTTCCAGCCGAGTTGCAAACATCAGTGCACTTGCATTGATGGAGCGGTGGGTTGCCAGCCTCTTTGCCCACTGGAACTACCTCTGGCTTCACTAGGCTGTCCCAGTCCCCGGCTCATTAAAGTACCCGGTCAATGCTGCAAGAAATTTGTGTGCAGCAAAGGACCCAAGAAGTACAAAGGTGTCACCTTTGAGTTCAACTCCAACCGAGAGGCCAGTAGCAATGAAATCATCTACGTGGGCAAAGGTGGGCACTGGAAAAACCTGCCAGGTGAGTGGGCAGAAGGCAGAAACTCGGCAAGTTGAGTTGCTCAAGACGCACCTGGGTTAGTGGGTATGCTCAGTTAGGAGCTTTAAGTACTTTCCTTATTCAGCTGAAAGGAATGTTTTGTCTTGGTGAAGTTGGGAAGAAATCATAGGGAAAGAGGATTTTGCCATTTATAATTGCTTCAAAGATCTAGACAGGTGTAACTATAAGGCCATAGAGTTGCATCGGTCAGGAGTGTTCTTTTTTCCATAAAAAGTTTTATTAATTTTACATTTAAAATTTGTTCATTTTGTTTATATTTTGATAGCAATACATTTTTATCTCCCATCC
>JANHFP010003832.1:52852-64826 GCA_032468135.1 Calamaria suluensis | reverse complement strand
AGCATAGCTGGCTGGAGAATTCTGGGAGTTGAAGTCCACAAGTCTTAAAGCTGCCAAGTTTGAAGACCTCTGCACTAGATTGCTGGGACAATTGAGCCTTCTATGTTTTCTAAGGGTTTGGAAAAGTTTTTCTGCTGTGCATAATTGTCTGCTGTCTGTTTCAGGACTTGGCTGCCAGGAACAAAGGCTTCAACCTCATCCTCTTTAACCAGAACTACCAGTAACGATAAGAATGTGGGCAAACATAAGCCAACACCACCACCTCTTGGTCAGGCCGCGCCAGCACAGCCGCAGAAAAACACTCTGGCAGCACAGAGAGGTACATAACCTGTGGCCAGCAAGACAAATGCCCCTTCTGCCTTACCAAAACCTTGACTTTGCCATGCCTAAATGTGGAAAGTTCATACTTCACAGAAATATTAGACACTACGCATAACTAGGAGTGATCAGGCTAAAGGCAGGTCATTATATAAATGTTTTTTCAATATTTTTACAGTGGTTTTAAGTTTTCCAAACATAGAGCATTCAAGGACCATAACTCTCATAAGATCTATCAGAATTATCTATGTTGCAAATTGGAGTATCAGGGCAGCAAAGGGTAGCTTCACTAAGCACACCTAGTAAGTTCTTGGCGGGGTTGTTCCCCCCCCCCCCTTAAAGAATTAGAACTACGTTTCCATTTCATCTTTTTCCCCTAATGCTTTCCAGTGTTTGTTTGGTTTTTTTGCTTCAGCTTCCATAATTTCCGGTCACAGTGGCTTTTGTTGGCACCTAGCAGCTTTTGTTGGTGTGACTTCCGAAGAGATTGTGCTTTAATTCTAACTGCCACCACAAGTGATCGCAATAGTTAATATTCCACATCTGGAGAAGTTAGTGAGGTCATGCTAAGCATTAAATACTTTAAAAACAGCTGCTTACTCCAAAACAGACTTGGAGCCTGCCAAGTAGAAGGAGCAAAAAAAATTACCTCATCGGTAAGCCCTTTGAGAAAGGTAAGCCACTGAAGAATGACCACTATGACTCTTATTATTCTAATGAACGAATCAGTTCTAAAATGGAAGATGGTGTTCAATTGCCAGGGAATATGATCCTTAAGGCAGAAGGGCAGAAGTAGGCCTTAGGCTGCTGGCGGGGTTTCGGGTATTCTACATAGATTACATGCTAGCTTTTTGGGTCCAAGCAAACATGTAAGATGTCTTTTCTTACTCCAGATGGCTCTAGAGCTGCCGCAGTCTCGAAGGCCAAAGTTCCAAGCTCCAACTCCTCTGCCAATGTGGCACCTGCCTTAAAGCATCCCAAACGCTTAGCCTCCAAATCACAATCTGAGCAAAATCTCAGAGAGAGGAATGTGACGGCGCCTGTGAGCAGCAGGTTTGCAACAAAGAAATTTTCAGATCCCAGTAAGCCCCAAATTCCAGCCAAGGCAACTGGTGGGAGTCTCCACCCAACCACTCCCCCAAGGGCCTTTGCTTCTTCTCCCAAACCTCTGCCTCCTTTGGGCAAGAAGCTTCCGAAGAAAGATGGTCTCTCCAGTCGTGAGCAGGTGTCCCCACAAAAGAAGCCTCAAAAGACAATTGCCCAGGAAGGGAATGGCAAGAAGACCATTAAGGATGCAGAAAGGGCTTCAAATGAAGAGACAAAGTTTCCAGAAAAGTTGGAATCTGCAGCAGCAGCAGAAGAAGAAATTGTTGACCAGCCACTCTCCCAGGAGACTTCAACCTGTTGCATAACAGTAGTAGGGATGAAGCAGGTGGAACCAGGAGACTTGGAAGAGGGCAGAGCTGAAGAGACAAAGATTAACACTTCAGAAGGGCTGCCTCCAGCACTCCTTGAAGCACCTCTGATCTGCCTTGGACCACAAGATACCGCTATGTCCTCTGTTAGTGAGACACCTCACTTGACCACCCTTGATGTCCTGGAGGCATATAATGGTGCTACTAGTTCTGAAATGCATAATTTAGAGCCAGAACCCCCTTATGAAACATCTCCTCTCATTCAGTTGGAGATCTCTCACCAAACTTCTCCGGCAGAAACCTTATGGCATGAAGAAGGAGGCAGGGACTCTGAGCATCTCAGAAAACCAACATCTCATTTCGATGCTCCAGTGGCTATTGAGCCGCCCCCTTTCTTGCACAACACTGGCACATCTTCTCTTGATGTGCATCCTATTTCAGCGACATGCTTTCCAGCTGAGGTTTCCCAGATTTTAATAAATGAGACCATTCCTACGATTGAGAGATCTCCTTCTTCGGAGTCCTTGACCTTGGAGTCTGAATTGCTTGAAGAGACTCAAACTATAAAGCTAGTAGTTCTGGCAGAGCCACAGGAGGATCCCAGTCTTTCAGCAGAGCACTCTCTCTCAGTTAGCCAGTTCGATCCTAGCTTAAAAACTGTAACAGAGTCTCTGGCAGTGGGCCACAATGACAGCACCGAATTGGAAATGGTGAACAGGGTGTTGAATTTGTGTCAGAACTCAGAGGAAGAACTGCAGAAGGAATTGGCATCTCTAGTGGCAGGGAATGAAAGACTGAAGATCCCCCTAGATCTTGCAACTAAAAGTAGTGAGCTTACACAGAAAGTAGCCACTTCTCAGCAGATGGAGGACGTGCATTGTGTCCCTATTCATGCTGAAGATGAAGAGCTAATGGAAGTTCTGCAAGTAGATCATTTAATAATGGGAGCAGCTACTCAGTACCAAACCCGTCTCCCTGTGTTTGTGGCAGCAACCTCAATTCCTACACAATTGCCTGGAGAGCCTCTTGAAGGCTATGATGATCAGTCTAGCAGCTTAGATGAATATCCCACCATTGGAGAACTTGAAGATGATGCAGTCATTCCAGAAGAATGCATGAGTAATGTGAAGCAAGAAGAGGCCGCCCAGTACGAAACTTCAGGCTTCTTGTTTCATCCTTCAGGGGACCTCTCACCAAATAGTGGTACTGCTCAGCTGTCCGTGCACAAACCTCAGAGCTTGCCTTTGAAGAGCTTGGAGTTGTTACAAGAATACCCAATTGATTTGACTGAAATGCCAGAGTTGCTGTTAAGTAGCACAGGGCTGAAAGCTCTCTCCCCAGAGAAGGGAGGCTCGTCTTCCAAATCCAGCACCTTAAGTGGGCCTGATCTAGCAGGTAAGAGCAGCAGTGAAACTAGCACACCTGAAGAGCTACGGGAGTATGACAGTAGCTCTGGAGTTGAGTCTAAGTCAGATGAGAAACTGGAACAAACTTGTCACCAGCTCTTGAGTCCCTTGGAGGACCTCCCTGGTGAGCTTGATCTGGGCATCCACATGGAAAAGGGAGATGATGAGGCAGAGACGCTGCCAGCGGACGAAGTCCTTGGAGATCCACCTACTGAACCCACTGTGTCCTCCGAGGAGGAAGCTGAACTGGATGCAGATCTTCTGAAGGAAGCAGGCTTTCCCAAATCAGTCTGCCTCTTGACATCACCTCTCCCAACCAAGTCACATTTGCCCCATTCGGTAGAGGAGTCTGACGAACCGGGTTCTGGTGATGCTGGCACAGAAACCCCAGCCTCAACCAACTCTGCAGCTTCGTGTGATGTTTTTGGTGCCTTCCACCTCCATTCGACTGACAGCTGTGGCAAAAGCCCTGGCCTCTCTTCCCTGGACAGCGAAGAACATTCCACCGAGGGCACTAAGGAGACCTGCAGCAAGATCCCCATGGATTGGGAGCAACACTTGCACCTCACCCCAATGCCCTTGAAGGCCGGAGGGCACGAAGAAGAATCGTCACAGCCTTTCCCTGCCGCTCATAGCCTGGCTGCAGGTAATGTATAGAAATCCTGCCCTGTCTGTGTTGGATGGGCCAACCTGTGGTATGTTAATGTGCAATATAGTATCCTGTAGGAAACGGAGATATGGCTTCCTTCCTCCTTGTGTATCTGTTCCATCTGTGTCTCTAGCCAAATGGGCATTTTCTTGTTTTTGTGTGTCTTAAAAATCTTTTCTCTCAACTTCTTACAGACTTCTTTTGGGAAAGTTGTGTATATTTTAGTGCTTTTCTTAGTGATGGTGGTAATGGTGGGAATAAGCAACTTAGCCTTTCAATATGTAAAATAAAGCATCACTTTGTCTATCTGATGTGGCCTGTATTGTTTTTCCAGAAAAATCTGTCTTCTCCACCTACCTGTCCATACCACTTGCAGTTTTTAACTTGGAAAGAAGGGTGCCAAATAAAATAGCTGTAATGATTGGTTTCTGAAGTCCCACCAGCATGTTGTGGGTATAAGAAAGAAAATGACAAATAGCATCTAGAATGCAAACATAAATTATGGGGTTTGCTATATATGAACTGGACAAATATATGAGTGGCATATGGGAGAAGCAAACTTTATTTAGAATATATGAATAAAGAATCAGAAAAGTTTGATCCATCAGCATCCATGAGCTCCTGGGGGAATGTCTTCTTTAATTATCCTTTGCGAAAGGTTCTTTTTTGTAATTTCTTCATATCATTGGATTTTGCATCTTTTGGTGCGTTGGGCTCTGAGAACATTTAAGGAGCAGAGCAGGAACTAAGCAGCATAATAGTGTTAAGAGTTCCACAAAATGCTTGGGTTGTTAGATGTTTTATGGGGGCCTCACAATTAATTTGATCCAAGTTGTCCAGCAGTCTGAACCTGCCTTTCCTTTGGAACCATGCACATCTCTGTTTAGGCAAATGTCCTAAGTTTGGGTGGATTCATTAACATACTAAGCCAAAACCAAACATGCCATACTGAAGGTTAGGATAACACGAACCCAGCCATAAAAAGTATGTTCATTGTCTATACCCTCCCTAGAAATTGTGGCTAAGTTTAATAGATTTTTGATTGAATGGTTAAGAAAAAATACTCCCATGACAAAGAGCTGAGCATAAGAAATAAATCATTGAAAATATCATGTCTCCATCACAGGAAGACTAGAAAGTCATTTGTTAAAAATACCCTGCTTTCCTGGAATGAACAAAAGGTTGATTAGCTTAAAAGTCCCTTGCTAATTAACCAAGGCACACTTCCTTTAATGAAATCCCAGTCATTAAATGTAATAAATGATCACAATTATTCTACAGGAGATAGATTGTGTCTAGATCTTTTCAGGCCATAGATCTATTGGAATAGCAGGAAGGCCATTGAGGAAAACCCACATTGTAATTTCCTGTCTTAGCATGTTTGTATGCTGAAAAGATTCCTGGATTCAAAAATAGTTCAGCTTTGATATCTGCTTTGGTATTCATAATTAGATAAATAGGTTCGGTCTACTAATTGGCTTGCTAATAGAAGCTGAGAAGCAGATTAAATCCTCAAGTCCTTCAACTTCTCTTTGCTTCATTATTGCTGGTTGATTGAACCTGGAACCAAGCAGTTTCTAGATAAATTAGATCCTGATAAAATGAAGTTTTAATCAGTCCCGAGAAACCTCACATCTCTCTCTCTGACCCTGAGAAAGAATGCAAAAATTGTCTAGTACTGGAAACAGGCTCCAATACAATCTCTCAACCCATTTTAAAATGAATTAGTTGGGAACACAACCTTTTTATCAGCCGAGCATTGGCACCATAACTGCAATGGAATGTATTTCTTGCAAATCTGAGAAGCATCTCCTTTTTCTTCCTTTAAAACCTAGCCTCTTTCCACTTTCCCTTTTCTTTCTTTCTTTTTTTGTTCTTGTCTGTCACTTCCTTTCTGTCTGTTGTGACCACTGCCAATCCTGAGGGCCACCCTTTCCAACCCAAGCTCCTTGCCCTATTTGTAGGTGACAATGGGGCTGGCTTGCCCTTCCCCTGGGATCCATGTCCATCAGAGATCCTCTCCACTATCTATGAAGTGGAAAGTGGTGCTGAAACACCTGTCCCAGATGAAGAGGATGGGAGCCGTTGCTTGCGTGCCACCTCCCGAGAACAGGCTCTCCAGCTAGGAAACATCCAGGCTACAGTCGTACAGCAGCTGATCAGCCGAGCCCTGCTCTTCCCAGCAGAAGTGCCTCCTGGGTCTGTCAGTGGGAAGGGGGCCCTGGACAGCGAAGCAGAGATTGGCAAGTGGACGGAACTGATCTCCCCTTTGGAAGAATCTCGAGCCAGCATCACTTCTGTGACCAGCTTCTCCCCAGAGGACATGTCATCCCCCCATGGGGATTGGACTGTGGTAGAGGTAGAATCCTTCCACTGATTATTTCCCCCCCACCCTCACAAGGTTATATACAAGGCATTTTTGGAGGTCATCCAAGTGTATCCATTAAATGTCCAGGAAGGGTCAAGTATTAGCTGACTGGAGATACTTAAGTCTTCAGCAGCTAATGGTATGAATAGTTGTGAATCATAATTACTTTTGCCCCAGGCAGTTTTAGGCCTTGGATTGTTTTTGGTTCAGAAGACTGACCAACTTTTCATGTTTGGAACTTCCAAGGCATACATTTACTTCCAGAGAGTAAGACCCATCTTTATTTAGCCATAACATGTGACTGTGCCAATTATTGATAATCACTATCTGTCAAATATGATAAAAATAAAGCTCCCCCTCCACATACTTTGATAAACACTCCAATTTCTTCATTAATGAAAGCTATAAGTGACAGAATATGCTAATGGCCCTAAATACTGACACCTCCTCATGGAAAGCTATCAACATTTGGTTGCCAGGCTGCCAATATTTGATTATTATTTTTTGTCATAGTAAACTTTCAAAACCAAATTTTCTGGCAAAGGTAATTTTACCTTGAGAGGTTTTCTTAAGGAAGTAGCATCTCAAAAGGTGTGCCCACACAATACACTTAGGATGAGACCTAGCACATGAATTTGTACATTATCAAACAGCCTGGATTTGCACAATATGTTTGGTACAAGGACATGGATTAATTCAAAAGGTAGCTTAAATGGATTGTGTGAATGTAGCCAGCATGGAAGAGACATTTACAATTGAGGACATCTTAAGTGTTTTTGAATGATTGGTATGTCTACTATTTAGAATGTGATCACTCTATGCCTCGTCTACTTCTATGAAATGGACAACTCAGAAACATATGCAATCTTTAGAGTGGCTGGAAGATACCTTGGATTCAAAGGGAGATGTACTTTAGCATCCTAAACAAGACTAGGTAAGAAAAGGCTGCTAAAAGAATCGGTTTTGGATTATTATTTTTTTGAAAGATGCATTTTTCAGACCACTTGAACTTCTTATCTGACATGGAAAAGTTTAGAAAATGTAGGGACCAAGTTTCATTTTGATGCAACAGACTCTTAATACTTGCCCTAGTCCAAGTTCCATGCTTATGTAGCTGTAGGTAACTCCATTTTTTTTCTTTGTGCCAGGGGTTATGCCTGGCCAAATAGGGCTGTATGCGTGTCACGGTGGGGGGCTTTTCTGACTTGATTGGGGCCAATGCAATGGTGGGATGAGGAACATCTGGCACAAGTTGTGAATTCCAATTTGTCTCTGCCAATTTGTGTAACTGCTCAACGTTAAGATATTTTTCAGTAGCATCTAGAGGGTCATAGACTGGCAGTGAACCCATGCTAGTTTTGCTCTGGCATTTGTAAGAGTAGTATGAAACTACACAGCAGCTACGGGATGGTGTCCAGCAGCATGAATAGACAAACTGACTCCATCACACAGCAGCAGTTGCTTAACGGTTCCCTTTAGCCCTGCTATATTTTTTTGTTCTTACATTTGAGAATCTACATTAAGCTGCCTATATTCAGAGCAGAGATCACGATAAAAAAAAATAGGCTGCCCTTCTAACCTACCACCAGATAAACAATGCGAAAAAGCTTTTTCTAATTGCCATAGTTAAGAGATACTGTACCCATGGAGCTAGTCTGCTGCAATATTGCTTCTCTCCTGAAAACTGAATGTGAAATGTGGTTTTTTTAAAATGTTCATCTCGGTAACCCTATACCTGCCTTCCCAGTAGTTCCACTAGTTAACATTTATATGGAGCCTTTTTGTCTGTAACAAAGTATTGATATGTGCAACTTTTTCTTTTGTAATGTAGCAATGTGTGATAAACTATAGATTTTTTAAAAAACAAAATGAAAATAAATTTGAGATTATTCTGCTGTTCTTTTTTTGAAGTGTTTGGTTTTTAATAGTCAGAATGCAGTACAAAATTGGTTACACTTTTAATGGCTCAGGGCCATTAAAACAAGGTAGTTGATTATTTGACTAATTCCTGAAAAGTCACTCTGCAGGTTCTGCTGCCAAACCAGAGCCTTGTTAAAAGATACAGGCCAGGTCTACTTTTGTGTAGAAAACAAATGACTAAATTGCAATAGCTGTAACTGTGCTTTAAATTTATAAAAAATTCTAGGTAGGCTTGAAGAAGTTAACAATCTGAATTTCCAATGCTAGATACTCATGATTGTATAGACATGTGGAATTAAGTCTCCTTCCATGGCAGAAATCTCTCTCTAGCCCTTTTTCACTTAAGCTGCTGTACAATCATAACAAATATTACTTGCTGAGCAAAAGTAGCTGAGATAGTTCTAATTCTTTAACTGGGATTAGACCATGAATCAGAGATTAAGGGCAAGTTTAAAAGATTATACCAAACACACTAAACTTGATACAGCATCTCCACCTCAGCCTGCCGATAGTAGAAGATGAACATATTGAACTGCAGGAGTGGACAATATTGGACAATACTGGATACTGATCCTGGTCCTTTACTTGTGACCTTTTGAAGTTACAGTGGACTCCACACAAAGATATAACCCAGTTCCGAAGTTTCAATGCCCTGCCATATGACTGTATTTTGGCACTTGGAAACTGATCCATAGTTATGTTTGTAGTGCTCCATGGTCACCTGGAAAGTTCTGTTCAGGAAGACTAAATCTATGTGAATTACAAGTCAGGCTCTATTAAGGAAGATTGTTGGTTGGTTTGGCTGCTTAAAAACTGAACCCTGTTATGTAAGGCACAAAGAATTGTATAACCAGAAAGTTTATTCTAGTCCAGCAAGGGGTCATGACTGCCAGATTTGCTGGCTGGGTAATTCTGGGAGTTGTCTGCCAGGCTTAAAAGTTACCAAGGTTGGTGACCCCTGACCTAAGGTACTGTTCAAACACTTGAAGGCAATTTCTCAAGATGACTGCAAACACAACCCTATACCTGAAGCTGATTTTCTATGGAAGCTTAACAGGCATATGAATGAGTTGAAAGCTCGGAGGACCAGTCTGAGAAATGAAATATGTTTGGAGTTTACCTTTGGAGGCACAGCAAAGGTATTTATTGGAAATCTTTGCAAGAGATGGCATCAGCCCTATTACTGTCCACATTGAAAAATAAACTCATGAAAAGGAACATGAAAGAGTTCTGCTGGATTATATCATAGATATGGCCAAATCAGCATCCTATTTTTGCAGGCAAATGCTCCAAGACAATCTCCCACGTTGCCCCCAGCATCCATGTTCTGCTTCCAAGTTGGAAATTCTTTTAAAGTTATCATGGGGCTAACAACAAGGGAGAGTCCTAGTCTGGCACATTTTAGGAAAGGATATCCAACCAATTCATTGTAGCACATGGTAACGTAGTTCTGAACAGCATAGACTGTCCATTACATTTAGATGCCCGAGTAATTTTGGAGGAAAATGCCAATTTTTTCCATTCCACAAAGAATTAACAATTTTTGTCCTCCAGTTCAATAAAAAGTTGCAATGTTTTCTCCTTTCCAACATAAAGGATAATTTTTTGATCAAGTTGGATACTTAACTGTTTTGTAATAAGGCACAGCATGGTGCATGGACATCTCATAGAACCCACCCCCAAGTCAATTGCTATATATCCAAAATATTCTTGCTGAAATAAAAAGTAAACACACCATTATATTAATGGGGATAACTTCTGCTAGTTCTGCATTTATACACAATGTGCACCAGCAACTGAAATTCTGTAGATACCCATAATTAACACCCAGCACACTTTTTTTTAAGTGTCAGAAAGTGATTAAAAAAAGGATAAAAAGATAGGGTACTTTGGCGGAACTAAAGATGGGCACTTAACAGGAATACCCAGATGAACTAGAGAGAAAACTATTTAAGACTAGGCCCATGTCCACCTATATGGGAATAAATTCTATTATACCTGAGATAAAGAGGGTGTGTGTGCAACAAGTAATAGATGGTCCTAAGGCAATTCCAGTCCTTGTTATTTGCACATAGAATACCTTATTCACAAATTGATCTTTCAGCACAGGTGCAGTTTGTTAGGTTCATGTTCCTAAAGAGCCACCGTCCACTTTTGTGTAGGAAAGTGAGCTTGGATGGCATTGTTGCTTCACTATGAGTAGTCATATTCAACCAAGATAGTCAAGGTTCACATATCAAAGATGACCACCCCCAACTACCACTCCCAAAATGCCTCTCTTGGCATTACTCTGAAATGAAAATAGTTTGTATGCAATTGTGCTGACCTGAGACTTAGCCAATGCAGGGAAGCAACCTTCATAAGTTTTAAGCAGGTAATACCAAACATTTAAAACTTTTCTTCTAGTGATTACTATGCCTTCAAAAAGGTGCAATAATAAAGATTTGCATATATAATAAAGCAGCTTCCTCTGTAAAAAAGTGGATGAAATGAATGAAAAAATCAACATGTGCCCAACTCACAACTCAGTAACAGATCTTTGGTCAAATCTATCACTTCATATTTTCAAGATTTTTTACATTATGATTTGGGCACATGATGAAACTAAAGTCAATTATGCCCATATATATATATATATATTAAAGAATGCATTTTCATCAGTGTATGACAACCATGAGTATTACATACTAGTCTTAATATGTAATCTAGTGTTATCAAAGTCTGAGAAAAATTCATGTATCAACACAACCCTGCGACCAGCTTTTTAATCTTTCACTGCAAAGGTATGCCTGAAGCTGCTCCTTAAAACGTTTTAAGATACACCAGTACAATACTCACTTTATTTTGGCATCATTGAGCTTTCAGATCACTATAGTGAATCATATATATATTTATTTTCAATTTACCTATTGCAGTTTAATTTTTTGGTTTTGTCTGGAACAAATAAGAGTGAACCAAGAGCTCTCTCTATATATATTACCAAAAGGAGTGAGCAAGATCAAAAGCCACTCCAACTGCTGCTGGATCAGCCAGAGTGTTCTATACTGTATTGTGTATTAACTTCTTGCACACTGCAAGTTTATTATAGACAAAATACAAGGGGTTAAGACTGGTTAGAACTTAACAATTTTGGTTTTTTTATTCCCAGCTCTGGACAAAAAAAAAAAAATTGGGCCTAGTGCAATAGAGAGGAATGTGTCACCAGTATGTAAGCCCCTGAGGCACTTCTGTGCTAAAACATCAAGAACCTGTGTTATCAAAGTATAATTTTATAGCCCTCATGGGTCAAAGGAAAATACTGAGAACATAAAATTCAATGTGCTCATATCTGCATTATTCCTTTTAAGCAAATTGAAGTTTCCTTCTCTCTTTACAATTACTGGTTTGCAGTTTTCTGTTCCTAATGCACAGCTAAACAGAGTAGGCATAAATTTTTCTCTCTCTTAGTAAGAGAGAGTTAAAGTGATCTGTCATGATTCTCTAATGAGGAGTTTTGGAAATGATGTTCTGTATACAGTCTAAGATCCTATTCTAAAGAGTTGTCCGCATCCTCTATAAAGTTCCCATTGTTTTTAATGAAAAACTGAAACTGACTTCCAATTGTGAAACAGGTGTTTCCCAGCCAACATTAAGTACAATGTGTCTTCAAAACCACTGAGAATATTGAGAAATGTTGTATAAGGTGCCCACCATAACACCTCCATCACTTCATTTTTACAAGTTTACCAAGAATATTGTATGGTGTCCTCTTGGCATTGCAACATTTTAGGACAGTGATGGCTAACCTTTTTGCCATAGCGTGCCAAAAGTGAGGGGTGCCCGGGGGGTGTTGTGTGCCCGCGTGCCCACACCCATAATTCAATTTGTTCCACCCTCCCTAGAAAGGCTCTGGAGCCTG
>JANHFP010003832.1:14784-25306 GCA_032468135.1 Calamaria suluensis | reverse complement strand
AGTCATCATCAAGCCACGCCCATACAATCATGTGACCACCTAGCCACGCCCACAAAATAAGCCACGCCCACAGAACCAGTAGGAAAAATTTTTAGAACCCACCACTGGGGCAATCTGTTTTTAATCGATCAACCCCCTTCACTGTGATGTTATTCAGCAAGCACACTACCTAAAGCCCCAAACAGTCAGATGCAGAAGCTTAGTTCACATATGCTGAGTCAGTTTATTATTTATTTATTTCATTTTAGAAAATTTATATTGCCACCTGCTCACACATGGCGACTTCTCTGCAGCCGTGGCCTATTAATATAATCTAGAGGTTAGATTTGCACATAATGTTCACTGTGCCAGACTACTGACATGGACAGCAATTCTTCAGAGTGCTGAAGATGAGTATGAAATTGATAGAAATAGCGCTACCTCAATATATCCCTGCTGGTCAATGAGGAGATTTTCAGGCTTCAAGTCTCGGTAGATAAGATCTAGTGAGTGCAGGTACTCAAAAGTCAACACAATCTGAGCAGCATAGAACCGGGCATGAGGTTCACTGTAAAAAACAACAGAGAGAAACATTTTTATTACTAATTTCCAAACAACGTCCATTAGGCTTTTATTCTACACTGTTCACCAGGCACTAACAAGGAGCCAGATGTGACCTCCTTTTTCAACTTAACTTTTCCATCTCTTGTCTTACAAGAGCAACTCTAGACTAAACCTGTGCTGAAGCTTTTTTCTTACTCTGACTTTGCCAATGTTATGCCCAAATCAATCAATGTCATTTGATGAAAAGTGTTACGCTCCAGTGACCCTACCAGGCTTGGACATCTGGCCATAAAACAGTCTCCATCCTATCTTTAACTCAAAATGCATAACTCTGTATCAGAGATTAGCAGGGTATGCAAAAAAAATGTATAGATTCTTCCCAGATATACTTAAGTAGATGGTGAAAGAAACTGGAAAAATGATTATTGGGTTTGCTCCCTCCTTTAATACCTGGGAATCAAATATAAGAAATACAACACTCAGTTCCTCTATTCCCACTAGCATAATCACGTCCTTGCAAATGGTGAGGGAACAGACCTACCTGAACCTGCCAATCCGTCGTAGGTGGGAGAACATCTCACCACCTTGGATGTATTCCATCACCATGTACAGATTTGAATTATCCTGTAATTGAATGAAGAAATAAACTAAGAGTAATAATAACAAATAGTGCTTTGTTCCCCTCTTCACCTCTGATGATTCCAGGTACACAACTAATCAATTATTACAAAAAGACAACCAGTTTTCTAAAGTAATGCAATAATGTGCAGAAAGAGGAAGGAAGAATTATTTTTTGTAATTAGAATTAGTTGTCTTGCAAACTGGTGCAAGAAATTAATCCAAGTATCTTGCTTTCTAATGGCAAAGGAATCCCCCCTCCATTATTTTTAAAATGCCTATGGATCTGAGCTGGCTACAGAACAGATTTTACTGTTTAGAATTCAATATCAATATGTTTTGCCTCTTTTGTCATGACTAATTTACTAGAGATATGACAAACAATTCAATCTTACAAAAGTTCCAATTCATGAACTAGATTGATCCAATTTTATCAGAAACATTCCAAGCTAGTTTACAGAGTACTCCAACCTTCATTTTGCTGTTGGAATAGCAATTTGTTCCAAAAGTGGAACATTTTGTGTTGTTTACTTTTCTCCAATGTCTATACTTATTTAATTTTACTTTACTTATTTCCATCTATTCCCTTTGTGTATAAGTGCATTGTTCCTTCCCCACCAGCAATGTCTATATTTGAAAACCTGAAACACACACACAGAGGCACCAAAAACATTTGTTTGTTTATTTAACTTATACGGCCAAACAATTTAAAAACAAGTCTCGGCAATTTACGAACAACTTAAACAAATTGCCAGAGGATACCAATCAATACACTACAGTGCCTTTAGAGATGGATTCATTCAACACTCTGGCCCATCATGCATAGCTTTTCCACAACCTTAATAAAAGCCAATAGGGCTATCCAATTTTGGGAGGCTGGTGGGTGGGGGTGGGGGATATGCTATTCCATAGGGCAGGTACCACATCAGAGAAAGCATTCTTCCTGGATTTCATTAGTTGCCATTGCTTGATGGAAGCCACCCAGAACATGTCAATTTTGTTGGATCTGGTGGACTGAACAGAACTAATAACAGATAGGCAGTCCACAAATATCCTGTGCAATGAAGGGCATTCAGAGTAATAACCATCACTTTGAATTGTCCCAGAAGCCTCTGGAACAATGGTGGGTTGCTCCCAGTTCAGGCAAAGAGGTAGTGGCAGCGGCAGGAGGCTCCACCCACCCACCATCAAAAGCGCCCTGTGTATGCACAGAAACAGCACAGCACTGGAATTTGAACCCCACTACTGCTCTGGAGCCCAATGTAGCTTGCATAAGGTGGTGTAATATGGATACATTGGGACATGTCCAGTCTGTAATTACCCACTATCCAAATTCTGAATCAGTTGCAGCTTCCAAATACAGTTCAAGGACAGACCCATGTAGAGTATATTACAGTAATCCAAGCAGGAGGTGATTAAACCATGAGGGGCTAAAGTTATCTTATGTCTCAGTTGTGCTGATTCCTGGATTTGGAGGTATCCAATCTAGGAATTAGCACATCTGAGACATAAAATTTGCAAAGATTCTCCTGTCCACAATTACCACTTGCTCTTCCAGGAGGAACTGAGAGGTATTTGATAAAAGGTATTTTCATACTATTGCAAGAATTCTAGAATCATCTCTTTAAAAGGAGTGACTAATTAACCAAATGGCAAACTCAGTTCTATTTAAATAGTGTAAAAGTGGTATGCATTACCCCCAAACCCAGTAAATTTTCTTATACCAAAATTGGGTCTGAGCTGTATGCAACCAACCAAAAAAGACTCTAGAGGTTGCAGATAAATGAAGGTCAAGTAAGTCTGTGGCAGCTGTGAAAAATGCTAATTTTCTCCTAGTAATCATTACAAATGAGACTGAAAATAAAACTTCCACAATTGGGATAATGCTAGGAGTCAAGCAGCATATACATTTAATAAAAAATAGTAATATTATATATTACAATTACAGCTGCTATGTTTAAAAAAGTTATATAACAGAGTTGGAATAAGTACAAATGAGGATAACTAAACAATCAGATAATTCAAATATCTTCTCTTCAAAAGCTAAAATCAATTGAAAAGAAAAACAACTATATTAGACTGTGTATAATCAGGCATGGCAAGGACAAAGCAGAGAGGATTTTTCTTCACACTCTCAAAATGCTAGAGCCAGAGGTAATCTAACAAAGCTGACTTAGAAAGTGACTAGAATGGACAAAAGAAATACTTTTGTTGATCAATTGATCTGTGGAATTAAATACTATAAGACATGATCATGGCCACCAGGAACACAAATAAATAAATAGACAACAAATCTAGTATGGACTATCAAATACCAGTTGTAGGAGAACAATGGAGGAAGAGGGATATGTTGCCCTCAATTGTCTATGTCACACCAGCAATATCTGGAGGTCATTATGAAAAACAGAATGTTGGACTAGAATAGACCTTGGCTTGATAACTACAGGTAATCCTCAACTTACAACTGTTCGTTCAGTGACCATTTGACGTTTCAATGGCACTGAAAAAAGTGACTTATAACCATTTTTCACACTTATGAGTGGTTGCAGCATCCCCATGGTCACATGATCAAACCTTTTGCAACCTTCTGACAAGCAAAGTCAATGGGCAAGCCAGATCCACTTAACAAACATGGTACTAATTTAACAACTGAAGTGATTCACTTGACAACCATGGCAAGAAAGCTTGTAAAATAGGGCAAAATTCACTTATCTTGCTTAGGGATGGAAATGTTGGTCAATTGTGGTTGTAAATTGAAGACTACCTGTATTCTATGTCCTTAATGCTATTGCAACCTTAAGAAGTAACATAAAAACCCATTGATTACCATTTCTATTTCAGTTCTACACATTATACAGTTAAGTTCTATACATTATTTTCACCCTCAATGGGACAAATTAGATATGCACAGATATGTTTTAACGTAAGACTTCAATCCTAAGTATTGCTGTTAGGAAGTCACTGCCATAAATTTAAAAGTGATTAATTACTAAACAACAATTGTTTAGAATCAACTTTCAATCCTTATCTCTAGACTCTAGAGTCAACAGATGTTAGTACAATATACAAGGCTTGTACATCATTTGTCTCACCAAGGAGTTTTGTGCAGCTTGGAGGGTGCTTTTAACGAAGTAATAAATTCATTATTACCCACTGCTCCAAAAGATACAGTGCCAAGCATCTCTAGTATGCCTTATCATTACCTCCAGCATTGCCATTACTTTGTTAGCTATAGAAAAGCAAATTGGCAGGAATATATTCCTTTAGAGTTTATGGTGATTTTTAATTTATCAATATGGCCCTTTCCCCTCTACAAGTTGTATTGCATACTACATAAGCTATGTACAACATCTCAGGCAGATTGAGTCATTAACACTGGTATTTTATTGTCAAGGACTGCAATGCTTGGGGAAGTAACTAGCGCAGATCTCAACTGGGCATGTTTTCAGTATTAAGCTCATAATCTTAGCTCAAGGTTGTGCAGAAGGTAGATCAGGATGTTCTGGTAAGCCTTTTGATGATTTCCAATAGATAAAGATGGCTCATTGCTCTTAGATGTTTCACAACAGTAACAACTCTCCTTCAATTATAAATTAAAATATTGGAATAAAACAAAGTTTGGACAAAGGAAGTGATTAACCCAGAGAGGATTTTTGTGTGGGGAGGACATTGTTATGTGCTCAGGACACATTCTTGGACTCGTAAGTCTTTCATGTTAGATCTATTTTTCTGCATCTGGTGGACCTCAAGTTTTTTTTTTTTTTAGCAAAACCAGACATAATATCAACACAGCTTAGCCCATCTTATGTTATAAACAAGGAGGCTACCAGAAGGATTTTAAAACTCATTTTGCACTTTACCGCAAAGATAGGTTGAGCTTAATGGCTTTTTATAATCTGGTCTGACAGGTGTGTTAACTCACAGAAACCCTTAAAGCAGGCTTGTCAAACTGGCGGCCTGCAGGCCGGATGCCACGCCCGCCCAGGTTCCACAAAGGCAAAAAAGTCATGAGGCGTCATGTGACATGATCGAGCTTAGCATCCATGCCTTAGAGCATTTGGAATGGCCAAGCCTTTAAAGCGTACAATCTTGTGTTACGTATCCCAAACCTATGTGCTCACTATGGCAGTTTCATATTGGTCATTTCAAAATATTTTTTTCTAGGCTGCCCCTATGAAATTGTCACTAAGACATTTTATGCACATGTCAGAATGTTGCACATTCATTTCAGGGGCAGACTTATTTCCAGGACTGGCGCTTCAACACTGAAAGCTGTTCTTTCCCTTCTACTATGTTCAGGACATTTATGATGAGTATAAGTTTTGCTAAGTATTTGTATGTGTTTTAATTGTAAAGGACACTACTCACTCTGTTCATCTGCTCATTGCTTCTAGAAAGGAAAATTCTTCCTTGGAGCCAAATCTCTGCTCACTTTGGAGCAACAGATGTTCAGAGAATTAGGAATCCAGCAGGTGAGAGAGAAAGACTGTTACTTGACATCACCTACCTTGAAAGAATACTCTAGCCTGACAAGGAATGGGAAGCTCACAGCCTGAAGAATGCGTTTTTCATTGAGGGTATGCTCAATCTGCTTCAGTTTAACAACCTACAATACAGAAACGAGATCAAGTCAGATACAACTTCCTCTTCAAACCTCCTTTTCAAAGCAAAAATCATCAGCATGTCCAGACTCACTTTCTGCTTATCAAGGATTTTCATGGCAAAAAAATTTCCAGAGTCCTTGTGCTTCACAAGCATCACCCGCCCGAAAGAGCCTGTACCCAGGGTCTTGAGCCGGTCGAAATGATCCAAAGTGGTTGTGTTCTGCAAAAGGATACAGAAAGGGAAATGGCTTCATATAACAGACTATACCTATTACATTTGGAGAGACAAAGCTTCACGTTGTGGGATGATTAGGTTTTGTCTGACTGGTAGCCCTCTTCCTTTGTTATATTATAGGTGATTTTAAAAGCCTCTACCTTGCTCAGGCCAAGCGTTCAACTATTACAATATCTTATGTGGTAAGAGTTATTTGGAAGAGTTAGGAGTCCACCACTAGAGGGCACAAGATGTAAATCCTTTCAGTAGGCTGGTAGCACATACAGTACAAGCAAAGTTAATCCACCAAGAGTAGATTAATATATAATTTATCTCTAGCCAACACTACTTATCAAATAGTAAAGTAACACCATCAAAACCTGAAGTTTATAGTCTAACAGCGTAATAAATCCCCAATGCAATAGTTAGGCAACCAGGCATAAAGCAGATAGTGGAACAGAGAGAGAGAAAATACTGCCTATCTTAGACTCGAGAACTATAGTTTGCTACTTAGAACATGGTTTGCGGGCGACTGAATATTTTTGAACAGTTTGTATAATTTGTCCACTCCTGGTACATACAACCATTCTCATAAACACTGCTGATTCTTAGTGATAGGTAGCTTCCAAACTAAATTTATGGAACATAATGTCCTTCAAAGAGAAAAAAATGTTATATATTTCAAGATTATTTACATATAAAACACTAAACAAACTTTAAATCACAAGATCAGGAATCTGAACCATGGGTAAATTTCTAACTATACAATAGTAAGGTTGAACACTTGACACTGATTCAAAGCTGGTTTTCCTGCTTTTTATGTTTTCTGCTTAAACCGTGGTCTGCTCTCACACACTTCAGCTATAATCAGTATTCAGATCATTTCCTGTACTTGTTAATTACTGAAATATTTTTTTTCAATTCATTTCCATAAAAATAGCAAATCTGAAACAAACTAAAAACCTAAACTCCCCCTCCCCCCAAATCTCTATTTCCCTGGATAGAGCAATTTAGTGTTCATATTAACACCAAAACATTTGCATAAGTACTAGTAACTGAGGACAGGTTTCTGACAAGCTCTTTGAAAACAACAGCCACAGTTAAAGAGTCAAAGCAAAAAGTTTTCATACCCCTAGAATTATAATTTTGTAAAAAAACCTATTTGTCACCTTTCAGATTTTCTGAAAACGTGTACCAGTATGAAAAAATAATCAATAGTCCTACATTCAATAACTGAATTACAATATCTTTAGTTTCTATAACTGCATTCAAATGTATCTTGTAATTGGTCATAAAGGGTATCCCATTCCTGGGCTAATTTCTTCATGGAAAATTGCTTTTATTGAACAACATTAGAGGATTTTCTAGCATAAAATGTTTGTTTTAAGTGTTGCCACAACAGCTCGATGGAGTTTAGGTCTTTTATTTGACCATTCTAAAAATGAATTTGTTCTCCTTCAATCCATTATCTTGCACACTTGCTTGGCAAGTTTAGGATTACCATCTTCCTCATCCATTTGTATTTCAGTTTTCAGACAGAAGGGTTGATGTTCTCATGTGAAATTCTGAAATATAAACAGAATTCATGCTTCCTCCATGGGTGCAACTTTTCCTGGTCCTGGGACAACAAAATATTGCAAAGCACTCTACCACTCTAGGTCTGACAGTTGGTATGAGATTCTTGAGATAATGCAATGAATAGTAACTACCATACTTACTAGCACTTAAATAGCCCAAAAGTCTCACGTTTGACTCATTTGTGCATGGAACATTCTTCCATTAAGTGTGGACAGTTATCCAAATGGTGCTTTTGGCAAAACTAAAGCAAATACTGATGTTCTTCTTCAATGGCTTCTGCCATGTTACATTCCCATTTGTACTTACTGCTTTTCTGCTGGTGAAATCATGGACTCTTAATTTTAGACAAGTGAGAAAAGCCTCTAAACCCCTTAATGTTCTTCTAGGCATTTTTGTGACTTCTTACACACTTTATCTTGCACTCACTCTTGGTAAGATTCTGCTATTATTTAAAATCTAGTCTTCAAGACTATATTTCCTTTTGTGATTTGGTGAAACTTCAGAGCTTGAAAATGGTTTTGCAACTTCTTCCAAACTGGTTGGGTAAATAAATAACTACAGTTTACAGAGAATTTTGGAAATGTGAGCATATTATGATATATCTCTAAAATCTGTGTAGTGAAAACTTCATAGTGTGATGGGAGTCAAAGCTTGTCAGATTTATATTGGACAGAGCTGCCCCCAAATAGTCTCAATTATTTAATGTAGTACTCACTCCCATATATGCCTTTATTTATTTAGGAAATTTATATGGCCACCCATCTCAAATACACAATTCTGAACAGCTAACAGTTAAAGCAGAATAAAACCAAAGGGAATAAATAGTTACAGAAATAGCATAAAACAGCAGCCAAGAACTCTCAGACTAACCAGAAAACAGTCTCACTCCTAAACACTCAGAACAACCATAAAACAGGCTTACTCATATTTTTCAGGGCCCCAGGCTTAACAACAGAACTGTGTTTTTAGTGACTTGTGAAAGGCCAGGAGGATCATTTCTGAGTGGGTGAGGTTCCAAGGGATGAGTCCCAAAGTAGAAAAAGCACTTCTTCTTCTGGGTTCCAACAGATGATTTTTTCTCATGGATGGGACCCAGAGTACGCCTCTCTTGCTAGATCTAACAGGATGCATAGACCCCCAGTGGAGAGAGAGGCTCTGGTAAGTAGCCTGGCCCCAAGCCAGGGAGGGTTTCTTTAATAGGTAACCACCAGCAACTTGAAATGCATACTGGTGTCCTTTCAGCTGAACTGACTGATGGGTGGTGGTGGTGTAGGGTGATTATTTTTTCATATTGACAATATTATGTGCTGGATGAGTCTGTTATGAAAGAAATGAAACAATTTCCAAACTTTGGTGGGTGTTGTTTTTTGTGTGTCTCGGTTGCACCCATATGAAGCTCTCATAAAGGTAATGCAAAGATTCAAAATATCTGAAAGAAGATGAGTACCTTTTCATCATGGCACTGGTTTTTAGGCGTGCCAACATTTTACAAGACATTAGAATTCTTGACAAACTTGTTTAAATGCAGTTCCAGTCCAATGGAAATTTAATAATTTATGGTTCTCTTTACACACCTGTTCTCATTTTAAAATTGGGCTGAAGAACAATTTTCATTATTCCTACAGAAAAAAGAAGAAGAGTTAACTATGAGAAATACAAGAGCATCACCATACCTGTGCTGGATTCTCCCATTTCTTAAGGAATTCTTCTTTGGCTTTTGCAAGAAACTCCTTCACTGTAAGAAAGCAGAAGGGAAGAAACAATGTTGAAAAGGAAAAAAGATGCTTGAAGGAAGACCTCAACGGTTGAATAATGTAAATTGAGGAGGCCTCAATGGGAAGCAAGAGTCCCTTTTTAACAAGGATCTCCCTCTCTCACTCTTTTGAGTGGCATATTGATGAATACTAGATTCATTCATTAGACCAGAAGGAACCTCTTTTAACAAGTCTGACTTGTAAGGAGTCATTGTTTCCAGGACTGTAGAAAATAGCATTAACACATCTCTCCAGGATTCAGCCATTATACTCTGGATCAGAAATGATCAATGATTGATCAATGACAACATATGATAAAGACTTACCTATTAAATCCATACTAAGAGCCCCAAATCCAATCCAAATAAGGTAAAAAGCTACTGTAATCAGCTGTTCTACATTGCAATTGCTCATCTATAGGCCTATCAGCATAATACTTAATGGGCTGAATTATATGTGCTGCAAAAATATGGATGGCCATTAGATGGAAGGAAAAAGCTACCAAAAACACTAACTCTTCGACACTGAGTTTTGCAGCCCCAATGTAATGTCCTAATATTGGGGAGGTATCAGCATTTATTTATTAGAAACTTCTCCTATAGATGCCACCAAGAAGATAAATAAGCCAAAGTACAGGTAGTCCTTGACTTACAGCCACAATTGTCCCAATGTTTTTGTTGCTAAGTGAGACATTTGTTAAATGTGAGTTTTGACCCATTTTACGACCTTTCCTGTCACAGTTGTTAAGTGAATCACTGCAGCTGTAAGTTAGCAAACTGATTGTTAAGTGAATTGGGCTTCCCCATTGACTTTGCTTATCAGAAGGTTGCAAAAGGTAACCACATGAACCCAGGATACTGCAGCTGTTATAAACAAGTCAGTTGCCAAGCATTTGAATTTTTTGTCATATGACCATGGGGATGCTGCAATGGTCATAAGTGTGAAAAATGGTCATAAGTCACTAAATGAACTGTTGTAGGTCAAGGACTACCTGTACATTAAAACATCATTTAAAACTACAAATAAACTTTAAAAATAAATTAGGATTGCCTTACTTGGTTTTCCGATAGCTGAGAGAATGGGTGTTGTCTTACCTGAACACCACTTTTCTTGGAAAGCTGCGCTGTCAATCATCCAGGATGGGTTCTGCTCGCTGAACCAATCAGAACCGGGCATACACACATTTGTTCCTCCCCTTCCTTTCCGGTCCC
>JANHFP010003831.1:76199-86228 GCA_032468135.1 Calamaria suluensis | reverse complement strand
AATTATTTTGATTTTAAAATATATACTGTAATGTTGTTTTAAATTCTGTAAACCGCCCCAAGTCTGAGGAGATGGGGTGGTATATAAATCAAAACAATAAAATAAAATAAATAAATAAAATAAGAGCTGATACTCTATAATCTAGTCCTACAGTCATTGAACATTGCCTTGAATCTGTTTTTAGTAGACGTTGGTCCAGTAGAGATGAAGCTATCATTGGCTAGTACTATGGTTATAACAAAGCCTATCACAGTGTCTTCCAGATGTAACAACAACCACAGTTTGCCATATGTTTAGGTGCTATCCTGAGGGCACTGATCTACTGCATTGTTTCTCTCAATCTCTTAACTACAATCCTACTGCCTAGCTCTAGGAACTCATAATTCTAGTATTTCACTTTGTGTGATTGTAAAGCGATTACTCATCTCTGCCCTAGAATACAATTACTGCTCACAAGTATAAAGGTGCATTGTTGTTGTTAGTTGCGAAGTTGTGTCCGACCTATTGCAACCACATGGACAACGTTCCTCCAGGCTCTCCTGTCCTCCACCATCCCCTGGAAGGCCATTCAAGGCCATGCCCATTGCCTCAATGACTCCATCCAGCCATCTCATTCCCTGTCGTCCCCTTCTTCTTTTGCCCTCAATCTTCCCCAGCATCAGCCTCTTCTCCAGTGAGTCCTTCCTTCTCATTAGGGGGCCAAAGTATTTGAGCTTCATCTTTAGGATCTGGCCTTCTAAAGAACAGTCAGGGTTGATCTCTAGGACTGACCAGTTTGGTCGCCTTGCAGTCCAAGGGACTTGCAGGAGTCTTCTCCAGTTCAAAGGCCTCAATTCTTTGGCGCTCAGCCTTTCTTACTGTCCAACTTTCACAGTCATACATTGCAACTGGGAAAACCATAGCCTTGACTATATGCATTTGGTGCATTAGAATTGCCCTAATCTGGAAAAAATAACTGGCCAGTTCCCTTTCAGTTTCTTGACCAATACATACAAGGCAAACATAAAATGCAAAAGAACAGACGTTCATAATTTTACCAGATCTTACTTTCCTTTTTCTTTTGCATGTATAATTTGATTACAATATATAGATGATAAACTAATGTGAATGATTGTTGTATGCTATTTACATTGCTAATTCTGTTTTAAGATCAGGTTCTCCTTGATTTTAAGCAGGCACAAGGTAAAAGTCATTCAATTTTTTTGTGATTCAGCTCTTGTAGGCAGCAATATTCATTCTGCAGATCAAATGTGGAACAATCAGTTTGCAATGGATGCTGGTTGCTTTTTGGCATGGATCATACACAGTGATAATTTGTGATGCTTTTTATACTAATTTCCCAATTTGTAATGCCAGGAAGTTGATAGTAGGGTGACTGAAGGCTGAATTTAAAAGATACCATATTGTTTTGTTAGTATGTCAGATACAAAGTTTTAAAGTTTTGGAAATTAATTTATTATCTAATGAAAATATTATTATTTGGAATTTCTATTGAAATTACTGGTGTTCAAATTATACACAAATATTGCTGGAAGGGAGGTAAAAATGGCATATATAGAGAGGGTCTGTTTGGACTGTAGAAAACTAGTTTCAATTATAAATGGCCCTGGGGCACTTATAGCAAAGATTTTCCATCGTATGAGATGTTACCCAGTTTATTGTGGTTCAGTTGCGTTAATAAAAATCCTATTTTCAAAAATGAGAAAAACTCATAACTTTTGTGAGTATTGCATACGGTGGAGAGGTTGAAATTTACACACATTATTCAAACCAAGAGTAGAAACAAGATATATTACAAGAATAAACCATATTTTTCGGAGTATAAGATGCACTCCCTCCCCCTCAAAAGTAGGTGGAAATGTCTATACATCCTATACAGCTAATGTTGCCAAAGCCCCACTCAACCACTGGCCCCCACCTTTTTGGACTCCGTACATCGCATTTTTGGCCTCCTCATGCTCCATTTTAGATCTGTTCCAGGCTGCGGGGATCACCACAGCACATGCCGCCTCCATGCATCATGTTTTCGGCTGGTTCCAGGTGGTGAGGATCACCGCCAATCCTTGCTGCCTGGAACCATCTGAAAACACGATGTAAGGAAGCCCAGAATGTGACACACAGGGGCCAAAAATGAAACGCACAAATGCGGCAATTGGCAGCAGTGTGCTGTAGTGATTCCGGCAGCCTGGAACGGCTAAAATGTAGTGTGTAGAGGCCAAAAACGTGACACGTAGAGGCCAAAAACATGACATGTGGATCCTCGCAGTCTGGAACCAGCTGATTGGTGGTATTTTGGGAGGTTGATCCAACCGCCAATCAGCTTCTTGTGCTGAATCAGGCTGCAATAATGTGCTGAAGCTGACTGGGATATTTGCTAGCCAGATGAATACCGATCGATGGTGGTGGGCAGAGGAAGATTATTTTTCTTGTTTTCCTTCCCCAAAGATTAATGTGTGTCTAATATTCCTGAGTGTCTTATACTTTGAAAAATATGGTAGTTCAAGGTCTCCTTACATCTTATTTCTTACCTCATCATGTTTTGTCTGCATATTAATAGAAACTGTGGAAAATTCAATTATTCATTCTTAACACAAATTTGTGGATGTTGGCAAATATTCCAGATACATGATTCTTGCCATAAAATCAAGCTACCTCATCCTGATGCCTCTGATGTTATTCTTCCATATTTTGACTAGGATACATGGAATTGTCAACCCATGACCAATTGGATCATCTTTTCATAGATTTTTCCTTATCTGATTCCTCAGTGTCTTCAACAAAGACATAACTTCTAATGTACTGGCTTCACCTGGAAAAAAAGATGTGTCTGCCTTGAAACTCAGCTATGTTGAACTGTAGAACACAATCATTTGCATAGAAAATGTTTTATGTCGTACAATGTTTTATAAAATTTGCCAATTTTTAGTTCCATGGGAATTATTTGTTCTGCAGTTTGGACACATTCTGTAAGTTAGCCCATTTGAAGTACTTCACTTCAAGAAATGCTTCTCTTTAATGTACTGTTTCACCCAGTTAAAAGTTATGGGAACGAGAGTTTTAGTACTATATAGACGGCAGCAGATATACCATTTCCCCTAAAATAAGACATCCCCTGATAATAAGCCCAATTGGGCTTTTGAGCGCACGCACTAAAATAAGCCCCCCCTAAAAATAAACACATGTACAGGGTCCCTGCCATTTCCTCCATGTGCCCCAAAATAATAAGATCTCCCTGAAAATAAGTCCACGTGCTTATTCCAGAGTTCAAAAAATATAAGACAGGGTCTTATTTTTGGAGAAACACTGTATATGAAGAAAACATTCATTTTAACAAAAACCCATAATTGACATTAAAAATATCCTAACTTCTTGTTGTTGAGACATGGCAAGGAGAGATGGGGTGAAGGGAGAACATCTGACCCAAAGAAGAAGGCATCAGGGATAAATCCAGAGCCATAGTTAAAGGAACTTAGTAATTTGTGCAGAAGGATTTTACAGAGGAAATCCAAATGAAATATTTATAAGGATGGCATCTTAAAAGATACATTAAAATAAATTGATGATACTTTCAGGGACCTGTGAAGATAAATATTTGACAACATAACCAGAATTCAGTTTAGAAGATGCTCTTGGCAGCCCTTGATTCTTGGATATCATCCATAACAGTAATACACTAATTTTATTTCATTCCAAACCATAACAGTTTATGGTTTTTATATTTATTGAAATACATTACAGACATACAACCGGTTGCTCCCTTTTTACAAAATGCCATTTTTTTTTTATAGAGCCCGGACAAAAATGGACTTTGATTTCTTTTTTTAGAACTTTCTCTTTCTATATTTTTGCAGACTTTCAAAATGTCATCCGTGCCAGTCAAATATGGACAACTATAGTTTAGTTAATTAAATAATGGTCGCTTTTGGCTTGCAGTGAAGCAAAGAATTTAAAATGTGGAGAATAAACAACTAATTTGATTTAGAAATGTATATATATAATAAATATATAGGTATCTTAGTTTAAATTCAAAATATAAACAAATAAGCCAATTTTAGTGTTGTAAGTATGTCGGTTCATGTCTATGTTAGTTTTGTTTTATGTTTATGTTTTTGTTTTTCATGTTTTACTTGTATATTTCATGATATTGTACAATTTTGGAAGAAGCTATTATTGGATATTATGATCATGAAATGTTTTTTAATTGTGAAATTAATAAAGACTATTTTAAAAAAAAATAATAATGGTTGTTTTAAATTTACATACTAGGATAGTGATTGGTTGGCTCACACATTAATGAACCATGGATTAGTTCAGTCATAATGTATGATTATCTGAGTTTGTACAACAGATTAAGCTTGAACTATCATCTGCAAACCAGTATCTGAGTTCATATAATAGACTGAATCCAAACTGGAGAAACCACATTATCTGGAACCATTTCAGTGTTGATTGAGGCCCTGTTATGGTGCCAAGCCTGCAATGAGCATACTTGTGGACAAACTCTGTAGGACTTGGGATGGAGGTGATGCACTCAATTACTTTCGGGACCATCAAATATACCTGGTATCTGGACCAGTTCTGGGGTTGAAGTGGGACAGTATGCGCCTGTGGCGGCAAACCTCACAGGTGGCACATGGAGCCATTTCTGCAGGCACACAAGCCATTGCCTTACGTTAGCTCCACTGTGCATGCGCTCGCTGCTCCCACCAGCCAGCTGATTTTTGGGTCTCTGTTGTGCATGTGGGAGATGCTTGCACATGCATATGCCTCCCCTCCCAGGAGTCTCCAGGGGAGCTGTTTTGGATGTCAGATAAGTACAGGGCTCACACGGATGCTCTGGGAGGGTGAAAAATTGACCATTTCTGGCCTCCAGATGGCCGGAGAAAGCTGTTTCACCTTCCTGCAGGTTCCAGAAAAGCCTTTGGAGCCTGGGGAGGGTGAAAAGCGGGCCTATAGGAAGTCCAGAAATGGGCTACTTCTAGCCTCCGGAGGCTTCAGAGAGGCCTGCTAGGCCCAAAACAGGGCTCGTACGTGTTGGATCGACCACGAGGAGACAGTTCTTCATTCAACAACGTTTAATTAGTACAACTCGATTGAAAACCAACAGGAACATGGCTGCCCGTCTGACATTTCGGCTTATATATCGAGCTTTCAACAGCAGTGACCAATGGAAACCCAGAATTCCTCCCGCCGGAACTCCCGACCAATCACTCCGTACATAACAGTGCAGGGGGTCATATGCGCATGTGTGGGGGGATGGGGAGCACAGGGGGTTGCATGCACCAGTGCAGGGGGCAGGATGTGCATGGGGGACATTGCATTATGGGTGTGGGCACACGGGTGTGCGTACCCAAGGAACAAAAAGGTTAACCTTTTTTTGTTATGTGTTAAAATGTTATGAATGTTATGTTTAATAATGTTAAATGAAATAAAACTTTTCTAAAAAAATATATGTTTGTATACAGTGTGAAACCTTGCAATAGCATTTAGGCTTTTATACAATCCCACAGCACTTTACATTGCTCCGTGTGATTTACAACAAAGAACTATTTATTTACATATTGCTCCCAACAATCTGGGTCCTCATTTTACTGACCTTGGAGGGATAGAAGGCTTTGGCCCTGTCAAGATTGAAACCTACGGTAATTGCAAGTGCAGTTGAAATTCTGAATATTAAAAATTGTTATGTATTTGTCACCATTTTTGTATGAATGTCAGCTTAGCATAAATTCTTTGACTCGAGTTATTGGAGACAGCTTAAGTACTTTATTAATCATTACAATAACAAAGCAAAGAAACTAAGTAGCCCAATCCTTAAAAAAGCAAGCATCCTATTTGCTGTCAGGATATTCATTTTTTGGGAAAATATTTTGGCATCTAACAATATCACTGAAGGGGGAAAATCAAGATTCTATAGTCCCCATTTAAAATCTGGGTGCATTAAAAATTAAGTAGATTTGTTGTGCTGATTGCACTCTTACAATGCATAATGCATGCATTGTTTTGTAAAGGAGAAAAAACAAATGTGTTGTCTTCATGGGCAGTTTGTTGTCAACTTCAACCATGTGATCCTAAAAGATCCTTTCAGCCTGGGAAACGAAACGAGGACTGCGTTTCTGATTTGTGGTCTAGTCTGATCCTAAATGCTCCCTAACTAACATATAATTCTTCCATTTTCTTTTATACAGTTATTTGTTCGAAAGCCTGGGGGCTCCAGCAGGAAAGGCCATGTTCCTGCTTCCTTCTTGTAGCTGGACGTTTGGGGCTCAGGTGTCATGCCTCTGCCAGCGTCCGACTCAGAGGTTGAGGAAGAACAGCTGGCAGAGAGCAGAGGAGCAGTCAGGAGTTGAGGAAGAGCAGGCCCCGACAGAATCCAGGGAGCTGGGGGTGGAGTCAGAGAGGGACAGTACAGAGGAAGGAACAGTGCCCCACCTGAGGCCAGACAAAGACGAAGAGAAAAAAGGGTTATAGGAAAAAAAAGACTACTCAGGAGTAAAGACAGCTGAGTAGAGCCTTTATAAGTCAGCTGGTGGTGATTAGCTTTTGCTGGGATCAAATCATTGCATTCTTCAAAGCTAGTGCCTGATGTCTTGGAATCTGTAAGTAACCAGCCTTTCAGCCAAGTTTTTTTTTCCAATAAGACTTTAATTACCTCTGGACTGAAGCCACAGTTTATCTTGGCAAGAATTTCCTTTTGTTTGTGAAAGAAGCACATTAACTTTGGAATAAAGAAGATTTTATATTTGGACAATTAAAGTGTGTTTGTTTTTGGGGTTCTTGCTAATTGGTTGGTGCTGGGTCATTACATCAGGTCAGTGGTGAGTTCCAACCAGTGTTACCACCAGTTTGCTTCGGGCATGCGCTTTGCCTGTGATTTATTCCACGCAAGTGTGTTACCTTTCAGAACAGCTGAGGTGTGGCAATCCGCTCTGCCATGCCTATCAGCTGAGGTAAAAATGATTCAAATATAGGTAGATATAACACAGGGGTTGACGGGAGGGCCCAGCTCACGGTTGAAAGAGAACCGGTTTGCTTTCACCTCACCATCACCGCTACCAGCTCGCCCGAACCAGGAGAAACCCAGCACTGGCTCAGGTACCTTCCTTCCTTCAACATAGCATACAGAAATCTAGCTATTGAAACCTTGGATGGTAATACATCAGCTTGTGAGATCCAATATTCCTTGTTATTTAATATTTTATAATGCAAAACTGAGGAACATATACAGAATTATAAATCTAAAAACAAATAGGCATACATTTCCCCCTTTTTTTTACTTTAGTGCCTGGTTTAGTGCCTTGAATAATTTAGCTGTTACACCCTGCTTGGATATTCAGTCTCTCTCTAGAATATACATCTTGTATATTCTAAGTTTCAAGCTTTTGTCAAATGTAATGCAGTAAATTAGCATCTTCTTTTTGTTTTGAGAACTACAAATTAGTTTTTATGAACAGATCCCCCACTAAAGTTGAGTCAGAGAACAAATTAGCTTATCTTTGAGGCATTTAGCTATTGGTAGTCCTCAGTATGTTCATTTAATAACAGTCCGGTATTATAACAGACTTGGAAAGGGTGCTTTATTCCGGCCGTAAGGCACTTTGAGACATCACAAAATGTTGCACCTCCCCCTCAGTGATCATTTGACTGCTGTCTGAGGGCTTGGCAACCTATTTGCACTTACAACTGGTTGTCAAGCGCTCTGCAATCATATGATTGCCACTTACAATCTTCTCTGCCAGCTTCCCCAGAAAGTCAATGGGGAAGCCAGCAGGAAAGCTGTTGCCTACCAGGAGGAATCCCCCTCATCTCTGGGAGCTGACTGAAGGAGCTGTTGCTGAGGGGAGTTGAATGCCAACCCTCACCAAAGAGAAGGGGAACTGAACTCTTTGGTGGCTCTTTTAGCCAGTCCCCAGAGATGAGAGGGAGCCAAAGTCCAAGCAGTGAGGGGAGAGTCAACATGGTACAAGGTGCAGGTGAGGAAGGCCATGTGCAAGGTCTCCATTCAGGACCTGAAATCTTGTGTGGATATTGACAGGAAGGATTTTCAGTTCCTTAAATGGATGGTCCCAGAGTTTCCTCACTCCCCTGAGGGACCCTCTGCTACCTTACTTACCTATGGCTTTGTCCTTTTAACAACCCGATGCTTGTTTAAAAACCACAACTAGGAGGGCTGGGATTGTGATCATTGAGCAAAGCAGTTAGAGGGACATCTTGCTTAACTTTCATTTTAATCACTGAGCACAATTGTAGCCCCAATTGTGGTTGAGGGCTACCCAAGAGTGAAATCCAGCAGATTCTGGAGAACAGGTAGTGGAGATTTTGAGTAGATTGGAAAACCAGAAAATGCCACTTCTGGCTGGCCCCAGAATGGGGTAAGAATGGAGATTTTTCAATATCTTTCCCCAGGAGTGCGGAGGGGAATGGGGATTTTGCAGTACCCTTCTGCCACACCCACCAAGCCACGCCCACAGAACCAATAGTAAAAAAAATTGGATAGTGCCTTTTATTAAAATCTGGTTTTGGCAAAGAGATGAATTCTGTGCCCAGTAACTTCTGTTCTGACCAGAACCCAAAGGCAATGTTTAGTATATTTATTTTTCTGTGATAGCTTGTAGAGTTTTGACTGCAATTAAAAATGGATTAATTTTCCCTCGATAAATCACAGTTGACAGTCTTAATATTTGACTCTAGTGGAGCACTAGAGTCTTACTCTCAACCTTTTTGTTTCTAATCTTTTCTCTTTCTGCATTTGACTCCTCAAATTGCAACTGTTGTAATTTATTTGTTTTATATATATATCTTCCATATGGGTAGCAACTTTAATAAAGAGTGGAAGGGAACAAATTTGTTTTTTTTAATCCTATTCATATGATTGAATGAAGTGCTCACCTAACTAATTTCCTAGCAGAGCTTATTTTTTGCAGTGGCATTTAAATAAATGATTCACAGGATAATCCTATGCAAGATTTCCCAGAAATAAATCTCACCATGTCTGTGGTGAGTTCAGCATTTTAGTGATTAGTGGAAATCATCATCCTGTTTGAGATTATCTCATGTGGCTGTATTCTTTTTCCCCCAGTTTTCCGCTATAGCAGGGTGCACAAATGCTTTATCTGCTGTTAGGGATAAACAAGAGAAAATACTGTAGTTTAATGCAAACAACAGGAATAAGATTCCTCTTTGAGCATCATGCATAATACAAATCCAGCTATTATTTATTTATTTACTAAGGTAAATAAGCTCAACTTCCAAATGATTCTGAGCAGCTCCAAAATGGAATATAAAATTAATAAACAAGACACAAGTGCAGTTTCGCAACAAAAAAAAAGCATCTACAAACCACATCCAACAAAGGGCTCCATCCACTCTTAACACCTTGTTTTATAGATGGCATTTAGATCCCAAAAAGTTAGCTTGTATGTATCCAGGTATGAAGCCTAAGTGTTGGAGATGTGAATGTGAAGATGCTACTTATTACCACATATGGTGGACATGTAAGAAAATTAAGGCATTTTGGATAAAAATATGGCGGGTGTTCAAAATATTTTTAAGAAAAAGATAAAATTTACTCCACAGTTATTTTTGTTGGGAATAATTACAGATTGTACTGAAATAGAAATTAAATTGATTTTAAATTTAATAACAGCAGCAAGACTTTTGGTGGCGAAGCACTGGAAGAAGGAAGATTTACCTACTATTGAAGAACGGACATTAAAAGTAATGAACTTAGCAGAAGTGGCTAAAATTTCAGCATATTTGAAGGATTACTCAAATGAAAGATATATATTGGAATGGAAGAAGTGGATTGATTACATTCAAAATAAATATCAGACTAAAAAGTTGCAATTAGATTATGAATGAAGAGGAACTATATTTTCTTTTTGGAACCAGATTTTGTTAGTTGCAAGGAGAGTTAAAGATCAAGAAGGAATTTGGACTTTATAGAAAGCTAGCTTATTTTAGTTTATGTTTGTTAAGTGTTATACCCTGTATTTGCTCTGGGAAGTCCCGGTGGGGGGGAGGGGGGAT